>CAKOAT010394043.1:58463-77861 GCA_932364175.1 Eruca vesicaria subsp. sativa
CTAATTAAGAATTCGAATTTTGTTCTTAAATTGATGGGAAATTACACGCTATAGCATTAAAAAAACTATAATACATTGTCTATCCTTTTGACCTACTTAGCAATAATACAACACATATTTTCTATAATAATACAATTGTGCCTTTTTAAACAATCTAGGAAACCTGCAACCAACATAATTTGAAATTAATAATTAGTATATGTAAAAGATAAATCAAAGTTTTTTCTTGTTCACATATCATCTGAAGCTAATTTTTGATTGATTAAAGAGAGAAAGGTGAATATATATCATCTCAGATTTAGAAGATCCACAAATCAAATGTTTGGGTTCACGGTGGTGAGAGAAGAAGACATAATTCCAAGTCTTGTGCGGTGAAAGAAGGGGGAAAGTTTATGGGATTCTGAAATTGAGAGGCGCGAGTAAGACGGCACCACATCGGTTGCGAGACGAAGTCACGATTCCCGATTCGCATTCATAGATTCGTATTCCAGAAGAATAGTTCAAGTCAATAAGATTCTGTTAGTGGTTAGGAATAACAACAGTGGATCAGAGAATGCAGATCACCATGTTTAAGAAAGAAAAGAAGATGAAAATGGAATCGTCGACTATACTACTGTATATGAAATAATATGTATATGTTGTTTAGTGTAGATATTCATGTAAGATTACTATACTATTTAAGATATAGTCTTCTGTTTCATATATTTCTATAATATTTTCTTAAAATAGAACAATCTGCTATGTTTCCTGATTTGATATTTATCCTCTATCATTTTATTTGATTGCTTGAAATAATATACCATGTGTCCTGATTTACATTCCATATCACATCTGTCAAAGTTTCTAGTAGTCATTTGCCAACTGATTCTTATTTTTTTTGTAATTTTTTCTTAGGTTTGTCATGGAAAAATTAAGCATTCTAGGTAGATTGTTTGAAACTAGATTTGAACCTTCGGATTGGAAACCAGTACATAATTATTTTAACATATGGTGGATCAAGCTGATCAAGACTGCTTTAGAACACGAGCATTTGGCGATCATTGATATGAATTTTGGTTTATGTATATTGATGAATAAATATTTACAAACTAGCATTTAGTTAACCATATCCATATAAGCGTAAACTTTACACAAATTTCCATTATTCTATTTATAATGATTATATTTTACGTTTAAAAGTATGTTATTGTGTAACTGTATAGTACTATGTATTATACTATTCATTTTATTTCATTCTATTTAGGTTTAAGTTTTATATTTGGGTTTAGGGTTTAGTGATTAGGATTAAGAGTTTAGTTATTAGGATTTATGGTTTAAAATTTAGGGATTGGGGTGAGGTTCGTGTAGGGCTTAGAATTTAGGGGTTGAGATGAGATTGGTGTCATATACTATACTGGTGATATAGATAGACTAATCTAATCATTTACCAATTCAATTTTCTTATTTCTTAACTACACCCACACAAATGTACGTAGATTAACCACACACTAGTGGCCGAGTGGTAACGACCGACCTGCAAAGTCCACCATTCAAGGGGACGCGGGTTAGAATGTCGGCCATATCGAATGTCATAGTGTGGCCACGGAGTGCTTTAAGCCACTTAAATGTATCAGCAAAGGCTGGTTCCGGATCTAGGGTGATTAAAGGTCTTCGAGCCTGGAACATCCTAGTTAAAAAAAACAGTATGTAGACTTCATATAAAATTCTCTTATTCTATTATAATAATATGTTTTTCATATAATATATATTATTAGAAATAGTGAAAATAGTATATCATGATATTCTCTTTATTATAAATTTGATCATCTGGCAAATTTTCTTAATTCAATAGTTTGGGGTTAGGAATTAAGATATAAAGTTTAGTATTTAAGAATTTTGGTTGGTTTAGTATTTATGGGTTCCAATTGGAGTTTAAAAATTATATTTTATTTATTTATTTTGTTGCACATACCATAAAGTAAATAAGTATATGGCGTGGTTCATTTTACGTGACTACGTTATCTACACTACAAGAAAACTAATAATAAGTGAGAGCCGTTTTCGTTGTTGTTTCCTCGTAAATGAGATTTTACGAGGAAATAACTACAAAACGGAAAACATCGTGACATGTTTCTCGTAACACATATTTTCTCGCTAAAAACTTGCTATGTTATGAGGAAATGTTTCATCGTAAAATCAGGCCTACTTTTCCTCGTAAAAGACACACAATTTATTCTACATAATATACACTCTAAATGTTTCCCCGTTAATAACACATAATCATTTTCTCGTAAATGCCTAGTTAAGTTTCGTCGTTAGTCACACGTAAACATATCCTTGCAATGTTCACGCTAAGTTTCGTAGTTAATTCCACGAAAACGTAACGACGAATTTACTTGAAAACTTAATTTTTTCAGATTTGATAATTAATTATAATAAAATATAGAAATAAATTATTAATAATAATAAAATTAAAATAATAAACGAAAAAGAAAATATTTTATAAATATTTAAGTATTAAATTTATATTACAACAAAAATAAATAAAAAGAAGTAGGAGTGACAGTTCTCAGAATCGTCATCGTTTCTTCTGCCCGTCTTGTCCTGGCGGTCGGAGACTATAATGCCCAACTATCTCTGTCTCACTGGTAACATAATCTCTAATTGCAGATTTTCAGCCGCTAGAACGTCCAAGAAGCCTTCGAGTGATCACATTTGAGCTTGTGTCATTCTCAAATCAGAACGCGTCGCGTTCAACTCCTAACGCAGCTGAGCCATCTCATCTTCCTGTCGCTGAGCATAAGCCGATGTCGCTCTTGGGACATCGTTAACGGAAGCGATCCCCAATCTACGTCCCTTTTTCTTATGGACGACCTTTTTAAAAAATAAAGATTAATGTTAGCTAATAATAAAAAGTTAGATATGATGAAAGGAATAATATTAGAAAAAAAATTATCTTCTCGTCAATCTCATCCACTTCAGCTATGGATAATGTGACGGATATCTCATCGGGTGACTGCTGAGTCAACTGGATTTGGCGCTCTTCAACCCAAGCAACAACGTCGTTGTAGATTTGCTCGGACCTAGGATCTACAAACTTCCCATCTTTGTTCTTGTCGGTCCTCTCATAAAGGTCTGTAGAGTAGCTATTCTTTCCTTCTTTTACCAGATACTTGTTAATAAAGAGGATATACCCATGTAAAATATGTGGTTAATATTAGTTAGTTAAAAATGTCAAAATCAATGCTATTGTCTTAATTTTCATCTAAAAGTTGGTTAGTAGATAAATTCTCCCTAAATTGATTGGATTACCTTGTACTTTTGTGTTTCACGATAGTTTCCTGATTTTCTAATTTAAAATAGCTAAGTTTACACGTAAATGTGTATTTTAATGTGTTTCACATGGAAAGAATTGTGATTTTAGATTGTGTTTATAGAGTATGATTAACTCTGATTTATTAGCCGGAGTTCTTAACTCATAATTTGATACTTAACACTTCATTTTTTTACATTTTTAGCTAAGAGACAACTTTTAAAAGATCATTAACCTTGTTCTCTTAGCCGGAATTTTTAACTCATGATTTGATATTTTTTTAACACTTTTCGACTTACACTTTTAATTCTTAGTTAAAGGTTAAAATTATCACCCAAAATTTCCTCGTATTAACTATACATGTGACATGAGTAAATAAGCTCGTCGGTGTTGTCTCTTAATATTGCAATATGCCATATTATAGTAAACAATTTTATTAGCGTGGGAAACAGCCCATAACACTCCGGATCATCCAGAGAGAATATTAGTGTATCATTATCCTAGAAACTCTTTAAGGTCTCTTAATCAACTTTTAATACTATTTAAGTAGTAAATTTGGTTAAGAGACTTAAAAACTTTCAACTTTTATGTCCTTTGCAGGTCTCTTATTAAGAGTTCTTAGAAAAAAATTATTAGCATATGAACAAAAAAAACAGAGCAAAAGATGAACTCAAGACTTCACAAATGACACAAGACTTAAAAAAAACTGTCATTTCAATCCTCAGTATATGAACAAAAAAAGAGAGAAAAAGATTCTCAGCTAAAAAAAACCTTGATAATACGAAGAACATCCAAACCCAATAATACGACCAGCCTTGGTTCCTTTATTGTTTAAGAATCTTGAGGCATCATCAACAAGCTTCCTCAAAACCTGCAACACAATCAAAACCCCATAAGAAACCAACCACACACACACACAACACACAAGAGAACTCAACAAACAAATGATCACCTACATACATTTGCTCTAGCTGGCCTGAGCATATAAGAAATAGTCACTGGAGCTTAAATTTATGCACATACCAGAAGCTAAGTGAGCTCAATAGACTTTACTTTTATTTACAATGCAGTGGACTGGACTCATGTGATGAACATAGAAAGCTATCTTAATATGATATATTAAAAAACATGCGCAAAGCTTAAAACAGGAACCCTGCCACTACTTAGATAAAAAACCTCATCATCCAATATATTATCTAATCAGCACCAAACGACAGCCGTAAGAATATTAAACAGAGTATGAAATCTAACAAGATACACAATGTCACTATCACTAAGTTTGTGCTACAATTGAATTCATCTTGCGATTACGAGAAAGAGATTCAAAAGAATCAAGCTAGCTATACTCAGAAGGAGAAAGAGATCTCACCGGTCAGAAGAGAGATGAGGAGATGGGGGGTGGCAGCGATTGGGAGAGCGGCGATTGAAGGGAGGAGACGCTGTCGTCGACGAGAAGGAGAGAGACCAGGTGATTCTGACGAGAGAAAGAGATGAACGCTGTAAAGGGCAACATGTGTTCCAGAAAACAGGTCTCTTGTTGTCCCTAAATAAGACAAGTTCTTTCGTATTTAACCTAATTTTCAATATTTTTAAATGTCAATAAACACTAAGAGACGGTCTTAAAAGACCCCGCTTTAATGATGCTACCTGCTCTTAAACACTCAATTAACTTCTCATACTAATTACAACGATTCCATTTTATTATTATTGATACTTTATGGGTAGATTGGATTTCACTTTTCTTATTTACTGCAAATCTTGCAGTCACTCATCAGGTATCAGGACTCAGGAGACCGTAGTCTGAAGAGTTTACATCCATGCATGACCATGGTGTATCTTATATCCAATATCACATTATTCTAACAAAACGTACTATTTGAGATTCAGAATACAGTTCTTATCACATATGTATGATTCTTTGGTCAATGCATGCATTAAACACGAAACGGATCATGCGCGACGGCTCACATGGTTAATTATTTTCTCTAAATTGTCTTATATATGCAGTTCACTGAGCTAGCTAGATATTTATATAAATTTTGTTTGTTTGTATAAAGACAATCAAGGTGGTAGATAAGACCTTTTTTTTTGTGCAACCAGACCTTATATTATACTATTTACAAAAAGTTGGAAGAAGACATTTGGTTCTATAAATTAAACTCATTTGTAACTATCAAGAGTAACCCACACCTCAAACAAACAAAAAGAGCCAACGTTCATCGTTATAGAGGCTATGCAGATTACAAGACCACATGCTATCATGTTCGCTAGCCCAGGAATGGGCCATGTCATCCCGGTGGTCCAGCTTGGAAAACGCTTAGCCGAATCCCATGGCCTCCAAGTCACCATCTTCGTCCTTGAAGCCGACGCAGCCTCCGCTCAGTCTCAGTTTCTCAACTCACCTGCCTGCGATGCCACACTTATTGACGTCATCGGCCTACCGACTCCGGATATCTCCGGTTTAGTGAACCCATCAGGCTTTATCGGGTTAACCCTTTTGGCCATGATGCGTGAGACCATACCAACCCTCCGATCAAAGATCGAGGAGATGCAAATAAAACCAACGGCTTTGATCGTAGACTTGTTTGGTCTAGACGCTTTAAAGCTCGGTGGTGAGTTCAACATGTTGACTTATGTCTTCGTCGCTTCTAACGCACGTTTACTCGCGTTGACCATGTATTACCCAACTTTGGAGAAAGACGTTCAAGAAGAGCACATAATCAAGAAGAAACCCTTGCCTATGCCTGGATGTGAACCGGTTCGGTTCGAGGATACTCTTGGAGTGTTCCTTGACCCAACCGACAATATATACCGGGTATTTGTTCCTATGGGTTTACTTTTTCCAACGGCTGATGGTCTTATTGTGAATACATGGGATGATATGGAGCCCAAAACTTTGAAATCTCTTCAAGACCCAAAACTATTGGGTCTAATCACTCGTGTACCGGTTTATCCAATTGGTCCTTTGTGCAGACCGGTTGATCCATCGAAAACTAACCATCCGGTTTTGGATTGGTTAAACAAGCAACCTGAGGAGTCTGTGCTTTACATCTCATTTGGAAGTGGCGGCTCTCTATCAAGTAACCAGCTAACCGAACTTGCTTGGGGGCTCGAGTTGAGCCAACAACGGTTCGTTTGGGTGGTCCGTCCCCCGGTAAACGATTCAGCTAGTAGTCAGTATTTATCTACTAATAACGGGGATATACATGATTATCTACCAAAAGAGTTCATTAACCGGACTCATGAGAGAGGCCTTGTGGTCTCTTCATGGGCCCCACAAGCCGAGATCCTAGCCCACCAAGCCGTAGGTGGGTTTTTGACTCACTGTGGATGGAACTCGATTCTTGAAAGCGTTGTTAGTGGCGTTCCAATGATTGCTTGGCCGCTTTTTGGGGACCAAAAAATGAACGCAACGTTAATCACCGAGGAGCTAGGTATAGCCATACGGTCTAGGAAACTAATGTCAGAGGAAGTGGTTTCGAGGGTGGAGATCGAGTCGTTGGTGAGAAGGATTATGGTGGAGGAGGAAGGTTGCGAGATGAGAGAGAAGGTGAAGAAGCTGCGGGACACGGCGGAGAAGGCTATGAGTTGCGATGGTGGTGGTTCATCTCATGAGTCGCTATCGAGAGTGGCTAACGAATGCGACCGTCTTTTGGAGCGAGCTAGAAGTGCTCGTGGTGCCTAGAAATGCTTACCGTATTGGATATTACCGTTTAATGTTTCTGGAATATTGTGTTATGTTTTCTTGTCTGGCTAAATGCCACATGCTATCACGTTTTGTTCGTTTATTGTGGTAATCGTTTTAGCGCCACTTGCAATCGTGCAGTCACTAATGTCGTTACATTTGTATAAATAAATAACATGTGTTGAATTTGTGTAGTTAAGTGTTTACCTTTAATCTCTAAATCGTCGTTCTTTTAATTTAAACGCGTGTTTGTTGCAAAAAGGTCGTCGGTTTTTGAACAAAATGTTTTATGGTCAATCCGATACCATACTTCGTTTCTACCAAAATAAACCTGATGGCGACATGTCACATGGTCTCCAAAACAAATAAGATGGTTATTGTATTATATTAAAGGGAAAATCGCATAAAAAAATTTTCATGGTGGCAACCACTTACACTTTTAACCCTTAAAGTATTTTATAAGTATTTTAAACACTCAAGTTGGCAAATTTAGCATATTAAACCTCTAATCTGGCTTACTTGTACATCAAGTTAAAAATATGACCGGTACTATTTAAAAGCGATACGTGTCGGTTTGTTTTTTTTTCTTAAAAGTATTTTACTAAAAAATAAATATAAAAATACAGAAAATATAAAATTCATTAAAAATTGAAAAAATCATAAAAAATTCAAAAAAATCAGAAAAATCATGAACATTAAAAAATACAAAATAATTAAAATATTTTATTAATAAAATATTAAAAATAAGAAAAACTTAAAAGAAATTAAAAAAATCCCAAAATAAGAAAATTCAAATTTTTTAAAATAAAATAAAAAATGAAATTTAAATAAAATTAATATAAAATAATAGATAAAATAAATATAAATTCAAGAATAAATAATTTTATTTATTTTATAAAAAACGAGAAAACACTATATATTTTTTAAAAAAGAATCATTATCTTCAAATGATTCTCGTGAATCAAATCAAAGCAAACAAATTAAATTCCAAATCATTTTGTTCTCATTTTGTTGCTTATTAGTCGAGGTTATCTGGATTTTATAACTAGATTAATATAGGGTATTTTAATAACTGCTAAAAGACTTGGATTTTAACTTATTTCCTTTGATTTGGTTCACAAGACATTTGATGGTATATATCATATACATTCAATTATACGATGACATATATATAATATATAATAGTGACACGAAAAACAAATAACAATATAATTTTTTTAAAAAAATTATGCAGGTGAAAGTCTAGGTGCTAAAAGACTTGGAATTTAATTTGTTGCTTTGATTTGTTCACGAGAATCATTTGAAGATAATGATTCCTTTTTTAAAAAATATAGTGTTTTCTCATTTTTTATAAAACAAATAAAATTATTATTCTGGAATTTATATTTATTTTATCTATTATTCTTATATTAATTTTATTTAAATTTAATTTTTATTTTATTTAAATATTTGTGAATTTTCTTATTTTGGGATTTTTTTATAATTTCTTTTAAGTTTTCTTATATTTAATATTTTATTAATAAAATATTTTAATTATTTTGTGATTTTTTAATGTTTATGGTTTTTGATATGTCATCGTATAATTAATCGTATCTGATATGTACCATCAAATGATTCTCGTGAACCAAATCAAAGCAAACAAGTTAAAATCCAAGTCTTTTAGCAGTTATTAAAATACCCTATATTATTCTAGTTATAAAATCCAAAAAACCTTGAGTAATAAGCAACAAAATGAGAACAAAATGACTTGGAATTTAATTTGTTTGCTTTGATTTGGTTCACAAGAATCATTTGAAGATAATGATTCTTTTTTAAAAAATATAGTGTTTTCTCGTTTTTTATAAAACAAATAAAATTATTTATTCTTGAATTTATATTTATTTTATCTATTATTCTTATATTAATTTTATTTAAATTTCATTTTTATTTTATTTATTTTTTTTGTATTTTCTTATTTTGGGATTTTTTCTAATTTCTTTTAAGTTTTTCTTATTTTTAATATTTTATTAATAAAATATTTTAATTATTTTGTGATTTTTTAATGTTTATGATTTTTCTGATTTTTTTGAATTTTTATGTTTTTTTCAATTTTTAATGAATTTTTAATGATTTTTTATATTTTCTGTATTTTTATATTTATTTTTTGTAAAATATTTTTAAAAAAATAAACCGACACATCATCGCTTTTGAACAGTACCGGTCACATTTTTAACTTGATGTACAAGTGATAAGACTTTTTAGGCCTTAGAGCAAATCAATGTAGTAAGGTAAATAGAGTGTCAATCCAATCCTGAGAGCTATTGAACAAAGAGAATGCAAGACATTGCTAAATCTAAATGCAATCAATGAGGGTTTGTTTTATAAGTAACTAGTAACAAGCTATATGTAAACAAGAATAACTAAGCTTTGGTTTAAATGACATAAAAGAACTTATGGGTAAAGGTATTGACTTTGGGTGATCAAGTTACTATCTAGGGTGAGGTTTCAAGCAATCATTCATATCCTATAGGTCTAGACACAATCCTAAGCTAGTTCTTGGTCAAGGTAAAAGCTCATTTGCTATCATTCTCTATACACAAATGGTCATTGGTCTAAATCAATCAAGCAATCATTGAGAACAAGTCTACTAACCATCTAAGCGTTCCTAACATGAAGTGTCCTTGGTTAAGCAAGCAAAAAGCATTATTACTTTGGTTCAGGCATTTCATCATACACCTTGTGGACATGAAATGCCTAATGATCTAGTTTAAAAGGATTAGTTCTAATCTAGCATTGAGAATAAGTAATAAGCATAGGACAAGAAGAGTCTAACACTAATCACTCTAGATCATCATTTAATCACCCTAATCACCCAAACACATAAGCTCAAAGAGAGTCTACTCACTAATATTCATGTTTAATCTTAAATCCATGATGGATAGAAGACTAATCATGATTAGAAGAAGAGATAAACTCCAAATTACTCAAGAAACAAAGATTATATTAATCAAGGATTCAACTTTCCAATGTGTTTTTGAGAGAAAAGAAGGTATCATCCACTTAAGGTCTAATACATATTTATATTAAGCTAAAATCCGTGACACGGCCGCAACCTCCTCTTGGCCGCGCCACTAGCCTACGATGCACCCATTTTGGCCGCAACCTTCACATCCTGCGAAATAGCCTGCGAAATCTCCCTATCCAATTCGTCGTAACACCATCGCGGGCATCGATATCCTGTTACGGTTGCCTGCGGCAACGTCGCGGCCATCTATATCCTGCTACGGTTGCCTGCGGCGACGTCGCGGCCATCTTTAGCCTGCTACAGTTGCCTGCTACTGCACTACTCTCACTCCTTTGGACTTTTTGTGATTCTCTAGGCTCCAAATCATCATTAGCACTACTCCAAATTTAATAAGGACATGTGAATGCAATATGGACCTAAAAATGCCTAAACCTAAATCTATATGATGATTTATGTACAAAATGAAATGTTAAAACTATGTAAATATGCATCATATCAACAAGTAAGCCAGATTTGAGGTTTAATATGCTAAATTTGCCAACTTGATATTTAAAGTGCTTGTAAAATACTCTCAGGGTTTAAAGTGTAAATGGTTGCCACCTTGAAGGTTTTTTATGCGATTTTTCCTTATATTAAACTTTCAGTCAGCTAATGTTTAGTTAAATTTTTAGAACTTTTTTATTGAAAAGTTTTGTAAAGAAAAGAGAAAGTGAGAAAAAAAAAATCAAAAAATGTTATGAGATACTCATTTCTCATATTTTTATTTTCTTTTAAACGTACTTTTATAGTTACAGTAATTATATAATAATATTTTTTATTTAAAATATTCTTAATTGTTTTCATAGGCGTGCTCTTATTAGTAAAGGTCATTTCTAACTTAAAGGGGGAGTAGCTCAGTTTTGTCTTATACTTATTTTTCAGTTTGCATCCAACATTTTAAATCTTAGATATCAATATTCTTTACTCAGGAACCTTTTTTTGATCCGGTTTATTATTGAAACTTCAATCTGATTGGAACTGAAATTAAGAAGAAACAAATAACATATTAGTCCGGACGTGACAGTTCCTCTACTTCTGAAATTCATGATATGCATGAGACTATTTAAATTGCAAATTTGCCTCTTACTACCAAGAGCATGTCCAATGCAAAGTTCTCAGTAAAGGCATGGGTATTGGTGGGATTGGAAAAATTCCCTTAACTTTTGTCTTTTTTTCTTTTTTTTTTGTCGGTTTTAACTAAGGGATATCTCTTATTGTCCCTTAGCTAAAAATTTTCCTTCTCTTTTCCCCTCGGTTTCCGTGTTTTTCTCCTAAGGGATGTCTTCAGGGACTACCAATACCCATGCCCTAAATATCTAAGAATTTTTAAAAAATCAGAAAATTAATAAAATGAAGAAAGCCTGAATTTGCTCAAAAAAAGAATATAAAGCCTGAAAAAGTCTTAGGTAGAGCCGTAGAGGACTGATGAGAACTTCACCTAAACTATTTTTTCCACTTGTCAAAAAATGAAAAACCCAAATAATAAATGTGTACATATATTTCCTCCATTTCAATTTACTTTTCATTTTAGAATTTTACACATAGATTAAAAAAAATATTTAATTTTATATATTTTATAAAGAAAACACAATTACATATACATCTAATCACATTAATTTCCACCAATAAAAAATATAATAATAAATAAAATCAATAAATTTGGTATTAAAATTATAAAACGATAATTATTTTAAAACGAAAATTTTAGTATACAACTACAACTAAATTAGAACGGAAGGAGTATTTAATTAGTTTAACAAATCAATTAAAATAATACTAATATTTTACTATTAAGAATCTTATTTTGACATTCCAACCGATGGAGTTGCCACGGCGTACACATCGTTATGAGTACTTAATGAAATTAATAATATTTTATTAATAAGTATTAAAAAATTGAAAAATCTGTGTCAAAATCTAATTCTTAATACAGATGGTCTAATACAAAATACTTTGCTCATTTAATTGTTTAATATTACATATATGATTATTTACATTAATCTTAAACCAATTTTAAACTTAATTTTATTTATTTAATTATAATAAAGCTGTTGACAGAGAATCTAACAAAATCTTACTTGAAAATATAAATATTCTTTTATAAAATAACATTAATGAATTTCGTAATTAGTAATATAATTTTATTATAAAAAATTGTATTATATAAAATAGCAGTATATATGAATTAAATATGAAAAATAGGTTATTGACAAATTTTCTATTTTAATTTTTTTATTTAAATAAATGATCACTCATCATTAAAACGTGTTAAAATTTGTAAACTATATAATAATTTTATATAAAAATAAATGTATTAACATATGTTTAACTTTGATATCTACAAGTATATATTATCTTTTTAATTTTGAATTTCTGAACAATATATTGTTTAAAACATTTTATATACAAAAATATAATAATATATAAAAACATTTAGTTCATATACTATTTGAAATATGTTATTAGAAAAGTATGAAATTTTAGTAATTCATTTAAATATTAATTACAAATAACTTTAACTATAAATTTATTTTTATTTTAGTTATTCCAAAATCTGTTGAGAATTGTTTTTAAAATATTACAAAAAATCAAATGTTTTTATAAAATAATATATTAATGTATTAACAAAAAAAAAGTCAAAATTCATGTAATGTTTCAACTCCAAAGTGGTTATAATTTTTCAAAGTTTTCTTGACAAAATAATTTTTGGAAATAAACATTCAAACTCAAATTGATAATAATTCAAATTTTACAAAAGATAAAATCATAGATAATAAAAAATAATTTTTTGAAGTCTAATATTTTTTAGTCTTAATTTTAAAAAATAAAAATTAATATAATAACATCAAAAAATATCTTATATCCGTAAAATTTACTAGAATAATATGATAGATACTACTATGTATAAAATTTATTAAAATAAAAGGACTATATTATTTAAACAAAACAACGTTTTACTTATAAATCCCGTAAAATACTAAAATGATATGTGTTGAAGGTATATTTTCTTAAACAAAACATGTAAATATAAATATTTTATCATATTTATTTTCTATAATATAAATATATAAAATTTAAAAATGTATTATATGCAAAATATATAAATTAAAGAAAAAATATATTTTAAAGAAGGTTCTGTTTGATTATTTTATATTGTTATTTATTGTACCTAAATCAAAATATATTAGTAATTAATAAAAACTAATAATAAAGTAAATTGTATTAACAAATTATTATATATTAATATTGCCGAATAAAAAATGTAAACAACAATATTATAGGTTTATATAGTATAGTAAGATTGAAATATAAATTATATATTGAAAACATTTGTAATAATATCAAATACATTTATAAAATAGACATATCCGCACGAACGTGCTGGTTAAAATCTAGTATCTCTTTTAATTAAAAACCTTTTAACAATTGTAAAATTTTTAAGAGACCAGTATTATTTATATATAAAGTTTGTGTTGAGAAACATACTAGAAACTCAAATATCTCTATGAAAACTCTTTTAACCATTGTCAAATAAGAGGCTACAATATTTTATATATAAAGTTTGTGTTGGGAAATCTAAAGAGTCTCTATGTAAACAGAATGACTTTGGTGATAGTGTAGCCAAGTGCATATATTTCATTTCTCCAAAAGGTTATAGGCTATATAGATTGGAACCAGCTAGAACTGTGATATGATTGGTCATGCGGTTATTAAAGTATATATGATTTATGATGATTGAATAGTTTATATCCCATTAGTGTGATCGGGAATTGTTGCAATTTTGTACTCATATGTTGTTTGTTTGTTTCTCCCACGAAAATGAAGAATATATCATCTCATATAAAACACTAACTAGATTTTGAACCCGCACATCCGTGCGGGTATGTTTTTCATTTTATAAAAATATAACAAAACCTTTCAAATATATATGATTTACATTCTATTGTTATATATTGTATAATTTTATAATCTTATAATTTTAATTATTTTTATATAATATATTGTTGTAAGTTTTAAAATTTTTTATATATATTTGTTGTGAGTTACAAAAATATATGTTAACATTTTTGTATAAAAATATTATATGATTTAAAAACTTTAATATGTTTTAAAAGTGAGTGATATTTATTTATTTATTTGAATAAAACAAATTTTTTAAAATAAAATATTTTCCTTTACCAATTTAATATATTTTATATTCATTTCACATATCCTTTTATTTTAATATAGTGTAGAATATAAGTAAATTATGAAATATAACAATTTTTATTGTACTTAGAAATTAATATCAATATTTATATATATATATATTAATCACGAAATTAAATAATGCATATTTTAAAAAAATATTTAAACTTCTTAGTAAGATCTTGTTAGATATTTCTCAACAAATTTATTACTAATATCTTATTATTATTAAAATATTGCTGCAATTATATATATTTGATTGATTAATATAAATACTTAAATATGTCATATTAATGAGATAGTCCAACATAACTTTTTGTAGTAGATATAAATGGTATTTCTCTTTTAATAAAGAAGATTCTAAGCTTGATTATAAAAGTTATACATATAATTTGTCATCGTTTTGATTATACTTATATAGCTAGTTATCTAGAGGCGTTGTTAATTAATGGTGTTCGATGATTGCTTGGCCGCTTATTGCGGATCAGTGCTGAATGCCATGCTGCTCAACGAGGAGCTCGTAATCAATCACCCGTAGGTCTAAGAAACTTGGGTCGGAGGAAGTGATTTTGAGGTCGGAGATCGAGGCGTTTGCAAGATGAATTGCGACGCTGAATCGACGCACAAATCTTTATCGAGTTACCGAGCATCTTTTGCAGCTCTTGGGGATCTGACACTAGTGTTTTACATTGTATAAATAAATACCGGGTGTTTAGTTTCTAAGTGTTTGACTGTCACACCAAAAGCTGCATATGATGAGTACTTAACGCCAAACTATAGTTTTATAAATTGGTTTAAGAACTTTTGTAATTATAATTTGATGATGGTAATTGCATTTGTTATATATATTTTTTTTTTTTGACATCAAGCATTTGTTATATATAGATTGTGATTCCTAATAACCTTATCATTATAATCTCATAGTCATAGGTTAGCGTATTATAATCAAAATAATAAATGTCGTATATGGTTGACACGTTATCGATATATTAATGAAACAATAGAAAGTAGCTCAATTTTTGTCTTGTGCTACTTTTTTTTTTTTTTGTAAACTACTTTCTTTCTTTTTAACAAAGTTTTATGCTTTGTACTTTCTTTCTTTTTAACAAAGTTTTATGCTTTGTTCTCATGAATCTCACCGACTTTATTAATGAATCTACAATATGTAAATTAAGAAAACTAATGCTTTGTTCTCATGAATCTCACCGACTTTGTTCCGCTGGCCTCTTCTCCTCAAGTGGAGAAAGATTCGATAATGATGGAAGCTTCTCATGATAAAGACAAAATCGATATCTCGCCTGCTGTGTTTGCTGTTTCACCAACAGTGTTTCTTTCCACTGAAATCTCGTTTCCGGAATCCGTTTCGGTTGAAAATTTGTCGGCTCCGGTTGAATCTTCCGCTGGAAAGCAAACTGGACCTTCTTCAAACCCGACTGGTGGGGCTCCATCTAAGGGTGATACTTCTCAAAGTTCTGAGTTTAACTGGCTTAGCAGAGCTAAAGCTACAAGGAAATTCCCGTCTTCATCCATTCCTGTTACTCGTTCTCAGGAAGGTGTACCTCGGGTTAAGATCCCAAATGTGGTGTTTGAAAGAGGAGCTAAAGCTCACTCCGAGTATATCGTTGGTATCTTTTATGGTAACGCTCCTTCATACGGAAAAATTTGGGGAGTCCTCAACTACTTGTGGGGAAAAGATAGAAGAGTTACGATTCACAATTTATCGAAGAATGCCTACCTGTTTTACATACCTTCGGTGGCCCTACGGCAGCGCATCCTTCAACATGAATTGTGGAGAGTTGGTGACTCGCCCTTTTTTGTTACTGAATGGAAAGCCTCTTTCAGTATTGACCCCCCTTCACTGCAACGTGCTCCAATATGGGCTACTCTCTCCAAGGTGCCCTTTGATTTACTTACGGATGAAGGCCTTGAAATTATCTCAAAGCCTTTGGGGAAGATAGTTGATGCAAAACCTTTCTCGAGTATTTCTTCAGTCGATGTTAAAGTTGTTGTTGACCTGACTGTCCGACTGCCTAATACAGTTGAGATTGAAAGAGAAAATGGTCTCGTAGAGGTACTAGAGGTTACTTATGCTTGGCTTCCCCCTTTATGCCCGGTTTGTAACGAGATTGGACACAAAGCGAACCTTTGTCCTGCGCGCAAGCAGCAACAAAAAGATCAGGATCAGGCTGGATCTAGTAATTTCCCTCGGGTCCAGAAAGCTTCTAAAAAGACCAAAGAAAATTCTAAAGTTTGGATCTCAACTAAGCAGCATGTTAAGGAAAACCTTGCGCAAGAGCAAACTGTTCCAGTTAAGTCTTGTTTGAATTCAGTTCTATCTGATTTGGATCCAACTTTGAAAGAGGGAGTTGTAGGTGTTAATACCATGGCTTCTCGCTCTGTTTCTTTACCTCCTGTAAGTGTTCCTGTCTCTCCTCCGGGATCTGCTGCTGAGGTAGTGCCATCAGGTTCTCTAATTAAAGATGGTCCCCAAGTCTCTTCTCAGTCGCAGGCTGCAGACAAGACTTTATCTTCTTTGATTCCTCGTCATGCGGAATCTGATCTAGATATCTCTCACAGAGAAAATCCTTTCATTCCTGCGGTGAATACAGTTCCTCCTAAGTCTATGGTTCGTGAGTCTCAAGAAACCCTTGCTGTGGTATCAATGAATCCATTTGCAATCCTTGGTCAAGAAGATGATTTCCAGTCGTCGCATTGCAAGGAAGTCTCCAACCTCGCTTTGATGGTATCTACGCCAGTGAATGACCATTCATCCTCTCCGCAGTATCTTTCTAAGTCTGCTAAGAATAAGAAGAGGAAGCTTGCAAAAAGATCCCCGGTCTCAGGTGGTTCGCCTCCCCTTTACTTAGGGGATAACAAACTCCATTAATATTTTTTATGTCGGATACATTTTTTTGGAACGTGCGAGGCATCAATGATTTTTCGAAGCATCGACCTCTATCTTCGTGGATTAATAAAAGGAGAATTTGCTTTGGTGCCCTTTTGGAAACGCATGTTAGCGAGGCTAATAGTATATCTATTTTATCGGTGTTGGGACCGGAATGGAAACTTATAGCTAATTATCAGCTTTCGGATCTTGGCAAGGTGTGGCTTGTATATAAACAGCCTATCAAGGTGCAGTCTTTGTTTGCGGATTCTCAATCAATCACAGTTAAAATCTTACCTCCGGAATCTCTTCCCTTTTACTTCACGGCGATTTATGCTTCTAATGAGTTAGAAGACCGTAGAGAGCTTTGGACTTCTTTGAAGGATACAGCAATTGCCTTTGATTTATCTTCCCATCCATGGATGGTCTGCGGGGATTTCAATGAGATTCTGGACCCTCGAGAGTCTTCCAACCCTTCCATTGTCACTTCCACAAGAGCTATGAGGGAGTTTGGTGAATGCCTTTCTGATATTGGTCTTTTTGACCTGGCATCACAAGGACCTCGTTTCACTTGGTCAAATCATCGTCCATCTGCCCCTATTGGCAAGAAAATTGATAGATGTCTTATCAACGACTTGTGGCAATTGTCTTATCCTAAAGGGTTTTGCTCTTTCGAACCTCCTGAGTTCTCTGATCATACCCCCTGTCATATAAGGCTTACCTCTACGAGGCCTGATTTTGGAACTCGTTCATTCATGTTTCCGAGCTATTTAACAAAACTCCCATCTTTTGTCCCTACTATAAAGGATTATTGGCTCCAGTTAGGGGATCCTGCAAGGAACCTCACTTCTCTGTGCTATAAGCTAAAGCAACTTAAATCTCCTATTAAATCCCTTTGCAAGGAGAATTTTAGTCAGATTGAAAGAAGAGTTCAGGAAGCTAAATTAACTCTTGATTCACATCAGCTGCAAGCACTTAATCTGCCATCCCAAGAAAATATTTCCTTGGAGAAACAGTCACGTGAATCTTGGATGTTCTTATGTCTTGCAGAAGAGATGTTCTTTCGCCAACGGTCTCGTATTAAATGGTTGGAAGCTGGAGATTTAAATACACGATTCTTCCATAGAATTACCCTGGTCAGGAATGCTCTCAATAAGATTTCGTACTTGTTGCGGGGAGATGGGTCGAGATCGCAATCACTTAAAGAAGTCCACCAGATTGCAGCCGCGCACTTTGCAGGTATTCTTTGTACGTTGAGAGGCTCTTTTTGTGTGTTCTTGCCTAACTATCTTGCAAGAGTTATCTCAGTAGTTTGTGTGCCACCTCATCAAGCTAAGCTGTCTCTTCCGATTTCGGCTGATTTGATTAAATCCACTGTTTTTAAGCTCTCTCTTAACCGTACGCCTGGACCTGATGGTTTAACGGCTGAATTCTTCAGAGCAACTTGGGATTTTATTGGAAATGAAGTTTGTCTTGCAGTCCTGGATTTCTTTAACTGTAAGTTCATGCCAATGGGACTCAACTCTACTTCACTTATCTTGATCCCAAAAAGGCCAGGAGCAGAAAATATTCAGGATTTCCGGCCTATATCTTGTCTCAATTCCTTGTATAAGGTCATCTCCCGTATCTTGGCTGATAGGTTGAAAGATGTTCTTCCTGATCTTGTGCTGCCTAATCAAACGGGGTTCATCAAAAATAGGCTCCTGCTCGAAAATGTGTTGCTAGCTTCTGAAGTTCTAAATGGTTACCATAAACAGAATCGTTCTCCTAGAATAACGCTTAAGATCGATATTTCTAAAGCGTTTGATTCTGTTCGCTGGGATTTTCTTCTTGAGACTCTTAAGGCTTTGCTTTTTCCCTCAGATTTTGTGGCATGTATTCGTGCCTGCATAACGACTCCTTCCTTTTCATTGAGCATCAATGGGATTACTGATGGGTATTTTAAAGGGAAGACTGGATTAAGGCAAGGAGATCCTATCTCTCCTCTTTTGTTTGCGATGGTCATGAATGTTTTATCCTATATGCTGAACCGGGGTGCAGAAGATGGAATTTTTGGATATCATCCTGGATGCGCGGGAACTAAGCTTACACATCTGGCTTTTGCAGGTGATCTATTAATCTTCCTCGATGGTACTGAAACTTCTTTGGCTGGGGTATTTACTGTTCTGTCCCAATTTGAAAAATTCTCGGGGCTTGAAGTAAATATGTCTAAAACTTCAATGTTCTCATCGGGCCTTTCAGCTCAAGTGCAGCATAATATTTTGAACAAGTTTAGGCTTCGATCTCATGAGCTTCCTGTGCGATAT
>CAKOAT010394043.1:77961-105610 GCA_932364175.1 Eruca vesicaria subsp. sativa
AGTGCCAACTATGTTAACGTCGCTTTCTCCGTTTACTTCTTTTGTTTTCTGTGATGGATTGCACATGTTTCCTATTTTGTCAGCTAACCCTAATTTTATCAGCTCTGCTTTTCGTTTAGTGCAGGTAATAAGAATATTCTTGGTACATTACATGAAAAAGTATCATCAAGTTTTATTTTTGCTAAAAAAGTATGATCATGTTTCTTATATAATCTAAAGTTTCTTTACGATATAACAACTGTAAAACTTTGTATACATTTAAAAAAAAAACTTTGTATACTTTTAAGATATGAAGCATTCTGGTTTAGTCCTGAATTGTTGTTTCTTTGTATTTTAGCAAAGTTTTAAACAGATTTTTATGACTATCATGACATGGGTTTGAAAAGTAGCTAATCAATAATAATCTACAGATGAGATAAATAATTTTTAAGTCGAATGAACTTGTTGTGTTTACTATGCTAATAAAAATTATGAAGTACGTTATCTCAACTGGAGTCTGGAGAAAAATCTTTCTTCAAAAAAAAACTGGAGAAGTATCAAAAATAGAGTTGACTATTCAAAATATTGAGTGATTTTTGAAAGGAAACAAAATTTTTATATTCACCTTATTAACCCTAGAGAAATTACTGGTTTCCAATCAAAACTTTCTCATTTTCATTAAAAATTGAATTACATATTTTATTCACAATTTGTGAGGGGAAGACCGAATATTCTAAACAAACTCTAAGGTCAAAGAAAATATTCGAGTGCACTATAGAAAATTTTGGATTGATTTGTGACAATACCCAACTTTTTTTAGGTTAGTGATTTTTGATTATTTTTGGAACGACAGCTGATAAATGCAGCACGTGTAAAATCAAGACCTTTTTGGGTTGTTAAGACTTGAGAGTTATATGGATAACTTCTGAACGTGCGTTACATGTAATCTACGGCATCACTCTATGCAAACATGTGCATCCTCTTAAGTTTTTTTGGTTTGTTTATCTTTGTGGTTAATGTACCCTACATGATAATCCCAAAAAAAGTTACTAAATCACCGAAATATTTACCTCTGTAACAAAATGCACACTTTTTAGGTTACTTGGTTATCTACTGAAATTTGGAGAGAACAAAACATATACATTCATTGGTTGATGACCGAACACCAAACAATAACAAAACGTCAAAATGTTATGTGTTTCTTAAATTATTTAATTCTTATAGTTTAGCATACCAGACCGCAAAAACCAAAGTATTATACTTTAACCTTCAGATATTAGTTGTGAAATGCTGTACTAGTTTTTTTTTTTTTTTTGTGTGTAAAATGATGTACTAGTTATTTTCATGGATTCGTTAAAAGCTATACATTTATGGGATAGTTGAAGTAGTTATTGTATCGTGTTAACACCGAAGCAAGTGGCTAAAAGTCTTAACAAAGTGTAAGTGTGTAACTTCTAATAATGCGATTCTTTTTAGAAAAAAAACTATATGGGAAAAGTGGAAAATTGATGAACATGTTTATCCTAGTTGTAAAGTGACTTTTAAGTATAATTAACTATTTTGGTAGAAGGGACTTTGGAAAATGACTTGTTCCTAACTTCTCTTTACAGATTGATTTTTTCTTTCTTTTTGCTTTATGTAGTGTGCCATATTTGTTTACGCACTTGGCTCTCATGTCCTCTTCCTTCTTATTGGTGCCCTTGTGCTCATCCGAAAGAGTATCTGATTAAGATAATCATACGTGTCGTGGAATGAGAAAGTCTTTCCTTTTTTAACATATGCTCATTAGAATTAAGCATTGGTTACAAGGAAATAAAACATTCATTTGGGAATTGGGACACTACATGAATTGGTAACTTCAATTAATTTGTACCACTTGGTAGAAGCTTATCGCATATATCATACACGGTGATAAATCCCAAAATCTTCTAAACCGTGACGAGTATTTTAAAATCATCTAAAATTAATAATATATATTTTATTATTATTTATAAAATTTATTGTAATAATTATATTATATTATAAAATATCATTTAAATAAATAATACTAATTTTATTATCTATAGTATGATATTGAATATGGTATACTATATATTATACTATATAAATTTAATATATTACTATAATTTCTTTTAAAATTTCTAAATAACAATTTAAGTGTTGAGTCACCTCCTATTTAGTGTATCATTTTTTGAAATTCCAAAACTTATGAATCTCACCTAATATACCATGTTGTCGAATTGTATTAGGGTTGAAACAAATTGCTCGATATTAATAAAGAAATAACTAACTAGATTGGTCGGTTTGTCTCTACAGAATTGAAAATCTCAAACTCAAGTTTTTTTTCCGATGAATATACAAATTAAAGAATTAAATGAGAAAATAATAAAAATGAAAATATTTTTTTTCCTACAACTTACAAAACTATACTTTAAAAAGTATGGTTGGTATAACTTTTTTTTTTATTTTTTTCAATTTTAACTTTACAAATTAATAAAATATGATTAGTAACATTTATAATTGTAGATAAAATTAAATTTAAAGTCATTTGATACATCACAACCAATCCACCCAAATGTAACTTTAGATATACGACATTACTACTGATGATGTCAATGTACTTGTTTGTTAAGATAACCTTGGACATCGAACACATATGACGTGCTTTTTTATACCTTGTACTCACCAGTCACCATATATAAGAAAATTTATGATTTTATTGTTTATTCAGGTCATGGTTATTTGACGAAATTTCTTGATAATATTAGAGTTAATTGGTCGTATTGTACAACTGTGGTAAAAATTGTACTGATTTCTGTACACTGAACATATCACTAAACAAAATTGACTAAAATTAATTATTTCCTTTCGGCAGCGATTAAAATACATTCCATACTTTCAATATTCCAAATCGCAAGGAACTGTTCACAAAATGCAGCAATATCTATTCTTGCTTTATACATTACATATACGAGTATGAGTACACTTAGTGATCTAAGTGCATAGAATAATAAGAGTGCGGCAGATTGTGATCAAGAAAGTGGAGAAAACTATTATGACAACAGATTCCATTAGCACAATGATTTATATAGATGGTGGAACCCTTTCTTTATTTTGCACATTTTTATATTACCACTTTCTTCTTAATGTGCAACTTTGAATGGACACAAACTCTGTTTACTTAATTTATTTACTTCGTGGAAAGCTCTTTACTTTACCCACCACTTGCTCTCTGTGGACCGTCGATGTTGCTTCACTAATCACTACCATAACCATTCTAAAATGTTCCATTATATATCTTTTAGCTTTTGCTTCTCTTCATGACTTTTTGTAACTATGGTTCTTCACATTTTCTAGTACTATTTTAGACATGAAATCTCGGTGTCATTACTCTAACAAAACCATGTTATATTCCTTATGAATGCATGTTAGATTACTAATGTGAATAATTAAAGAACATCGAGATATAGAATCATAGATGATATATGCATCATCATCTTTCTTTATAATATGATGTTCAACTACAACGAGTTCGTATGTAGTGCAGTTACATTAAAAAACTGACTTTGAATTCTTTGAATTAAATTAACCAACCAAATGTTCTTAAGCTGGCTCTGGTGATCTTGCAGGCAAAGTAGCTTTTCTGTGACTCCATGCACTCAACTGTCTGTCACTTCCTCGCCTTTTAGGCGGTGTTATGATCACGACTTGACTCACGTTCGTTAACTTTCTAGGTAACTTGCTGCTAACCAGTGCCGGTGAAGGGAGAATGGCCGTTGATGTTTCTTTCTTCTTTAGTTTTGCTTGATCCGCTAGATGATATCTCTGCAATGTTCAAGGTCAATGTATTAAAAGTACACTAATTCCTACAAATCTGAGACCTAATTAGTGTACTTGTACATCATAGGATAGGGCTTACTTTTGTAATTTCTTTAAATTTTGGCTTAAAACTATCTTTATTTTTGTATTTCTGTATATTTTGTAAAAATTTAAAATGGGCCTTTAATCCTGTAAAATATCTTGGGATTAAGAAATGGCCCACTTTTGTCCTAAGCACCACCTTTTTGCTACTTAAAATATGATTGTGAGTAATCATGTTACATTGTGCTCATGCTTCATGGGGTCTTACCAAATTCTGAGACTTGTACTAGAAACTAACACAACATTTAGGTTATTATGGTATCTTTGAAAATGAAAACCGTTAGCAAGAAGAAGAATCACCTGAACCACAAAGTTGCGTCTTTGGCAGTCTAGAAACATACCCACATTCCATTTTGTTCTTGCAGAAATTTTGTCTCTTACTGTTGAAAAACTGATTTGATCTCTAGAAGTGAAGCGATCAACTTCATTGAACCAAAGACAAGTAAAGAGATTACTAATTGGAACGTGCTCTCTTAAAATGACACATCCTTCTGGTACATCTGCATATCCACCACTACATCTCACTGAAATATTTGATTATTAGATTATAATGTTTTAAGAAAACATGAATCTATACCGCTTGTGATTGGGAGCTTGGCAGTAGAATAAGGTGTTAAACCTTCTTTCTTGTAGAAATCCACTTGAAAATCTATTGATGCATTGTCATATTTACCCGCAGCTTTATTTGCTTCAGCTTCCACAAATACATCAAACCGTTTGTAATGTCTAGAGATTGCAAATGTAACATTCTCCCTCCACAAGAACCTAAGTAAAAAGTGGTGAATGTAAGATTATGGCGTGGCAGAAATATAGTCACAGAAACTGATGAGTTCAGAACCTCTCAAGAATTTGATGTGGATCGACCACAAGGTCCAGCTTCCCATCCATCCATATAGAATACCGAGAGTTCGGAAACAGCCTATGAACAAGAAGCTTTGGTACCTGAAACAAGAAAGATCATAACCTTTCATATCCAAAAGATAGATTACTTGTGTTTTAAGTTACCTTTCCGTTTCGTCTTCCATCTGTATAAGGAAGGTTATGAACAACAACAACTCTCCATAACCCTACTTTCTTGGTGGTTTTATTAAAGCTTTTATCTCTCTTCAAGCTTGATTCGGTTTTCTCATCAATAAACATGAAGAAACAAACCGTTAGCTCCGAGTATTTACTAATATTGCTAGGGCTCTTCACATCATCAAAAGCATCTGAAGAAAATTAAGATAACTTCTTCATCAGATACCTTGAGAAACAAGAAAAGAGACTAAAATGAATGGAGTATTAAAAAGTGACCGAATACTGTTGAGACAACAACTATCCCTCGACACCGTTTCATCTCAAGACGATCTTTCTCATTGATATCGAATCCTGTTCCTCTTCCAGGTTCAGGTCCTTTGACAAATCTAGTTAAAAAAAGAACATTGTAGATTAGTCCACAGAGGAAACGTGACAAGCACTCAAGAGAGATACACTTACCCACAATGCACACTCATTGTTTCTTTGATGTGAAAAGATCTTCTTCTCTGTTTCAAAGTCGGATAACCGCCAAAATCTGAACCTCCAAACTCTGTTTTCCGGTTAAGTGGCTTCTCATGTATATATGTTAAATTCTTAAGAACAGGGGAAAATGACGGTGAGCTTGGCATTAACGCTATTGCTTCTTCTAATGGAAGGTAACAAACCGGACATGCTGCACAAATCAAAAACAGGAAAGAACAGTTCGCTTACACGTGAAGCCGAATATATAATAGCTTAAAAAATCAAGAGAGAGAGAGAGAGAGATCTTACGGCGTGGTCCGGTTCTTTTCTTGTCAGCTGGTGGAGGAGGTAACGTGAACTTGTTACAGGGATGATCTGGAGGAAGTTTATAGCCTCGAAAATAAGGAGGAGGACGAGGCCGATACGCTTTTGCAGATTTTACAACGTAAGATAAATTGTTATGGATGTTTCTTATTTGCTCTTTATTTTTACTGTCACTGTGAGGAACTTCAATTTTCTGACCAACTTCACCTGATTGCAACCAAAATAGAGAGATTGTAAAGGCAGTTGGCAAGAACCGAAATCCACATTTTGATTACCCTAGAGGCTTCGGAAACCCTCAAGCAGATTCATGTAAAGTTTCAATAAAACTATTAGTGAAAGTCACTTGATAAGGTTATTTTTAGACTTTTAATGCATCGGTTTAAGTTTGATCCGTGTACGACATTTTAACTTCACTTAATCTCTCACATCTTCCCCCAAATTGTTTATTCTAGTGCAGATAAAAAAAAAAACAAAGCCGATTTATTATCATTTTTTTTTTATAGAAGTTGCATCAAAATGTGTAAGAAAACCGATGAGGATTGACAAAGAATGCAAGACCATCACGTTTGAACCAAACGAATGGGTTTACTGCACATGTAGTCAGAAATGATTTCCAATAAGAAGTCAAAAGTTGTTCCAAGAGGAAACGGTGGCTTTGGGGTTTTGACTTTTGAGGGTATATATAATTTAGCAATAATTTTAATAAAATGCATTTTTCAGTAGTCTTGGAGGCGATGTAGTTTATGTATATTCTCTTAAAATTCTGGGATCTAAAACAAGTGTTTCATATGGTTATGCTCAAAACCGGCCTAGTGTATGGTTTGGTTTTGTTGAAATATATCCATCAGCAGTTTTATAGTTATGATTATCCTATACTCTAATTTTTTTTTGGAGAAGCTTAAAATGAAGAAGAAGAGAAAAGAGGTTCTCCAAGTATTGAGCTAAAACTGAAACATAAGCTATAAAACCTCAAATCACCATAACCACACAACAATCAGACAAAAGTGACTTACCATGAAGAAGATGATGAATAGATATTTACAATTTAGCAAAAAAAAAAAAGAAAAGATGATGAATGAATATGGTATTTAAAATAAAGCGACTTACCATGCCAGACGTAAAGGACGCGAATGAAGACAAGAGTGGAGATTATGAAAAGAATCTTCTTACGACGTCCTACGAATTTAAAGATCCAACGTACAACGTTTTCCTTCTCCTTATACATCTTAGATGGCTTCGAACGCGTTATTGTAATCGTGTGGGTTGGCAAACCAACGCCATTATACCCCATCTTTATTAAAACGATACCAAATTTTTGAATTCACAGTGGTATGCTCTAGGATTAGAGAAGGCAGATATCATCTTTTTTTTACTCAACAATTTCGAATTTAAGGAGGTTTTTACTAGGAAATTTGGAACAATGTATTTAAGTACGATTAGTTGTCTGTTTCTTCTGTGTTCAAAAAAAAAAGAAGAAGAAAAGTTGTCTGTTTCTTCACATAACTAACAATTTAATGAGAAAGTAAATTATTTTACAGGAAACTGGCTGTTTATGTCTGCTGTGACGTGGACATTTTAACAATAAAGAACCAATACTATACGCTTATATATACATCCATATAATTCAAAAGGTTATCATATCATACATCTATAAATTGCTTCAGTTAAATCATGCTTAGTTCATGGAGTTTTATCTAAAAAGGGATTAAAAACCTTAGTTTAGAAAAAAACTATCCAGTATTGTATGAATTACTTTTATCAAATTTGTGTATTGGAGTTAAGCCGGTTACTTGTTGTACTTAGACATCACCTAAGCACCTTCAAGTTATAAAATAGATTTTGACACACTTTCTGTTTCGTGCTTCTTTTGCATTGCAAATACTAAATAATACTCCCTATATTTCGAATTAGATGTCATTCTAGAGAAAAAATTTCGTTTCAAAATAAGTGTCGTTTTAAAGTTTTGAGACAAAATTTATTAGGTTTATATGATATTATATTTTTCTATTGGTTGAAAAGTGATTAGGTGTATTGGTAATTGTGTTTTTATCTTGAAAATATGTAAAATTAAATATTTCTTTAATATATTTATAAAAATCTAGAATGACAACTAAAATGAAACGGAGGGAATAATTTTCATTAGGCTTTTAGCATTTAACACCATCGTGGCATTATAAGGCATCAAAATTTGTGCCAGAGAAATTGTGCCGAAAAAAAGAGGCATCAAAATCAAATTATAATTATTTTGTTTCCTATATTCACTTTGGTTGTTATAGTTTTTTTTTTTTTTTTTTTTGTCAGCCGCCCATCTAAAGCTCTATCAAGTGGTGATCAGACGAGTCAATCCTCCTATGAGTATCTCCGTCTGGCCTGGTCTGATCTATATGGGAAAAAATAGATCATTTTCTTCTCGCCTCTTTAGCTAATTCATCCGCTCGACCATTCATACTTCGAGGAATATGAGAAAGCCTCATATCGTCAAAGTCTTCCTGTAATCTCTTAAGTCTCTCGATCTCTGTTATGAAGGTTGGCCATTCCTCCGGATTAGTAGACATGTCTACTAGGTCCGCGCAGTCCGTCTCAATCCTCACCGATTTGATCCGCAAGTCTCTCAAACATGAGACTGCCAGAGTAGGCCTTCCATCTCTGCATGCAAAGCTGAACGACTTCTCCTGCACGCCCGTTGTCCGACCCACTCATAACCCATTTGATCTTTAAGACTCCACCCTAAGCCACTGACGCTACCATGATCGATCCATGATCCATCAATTTGACAGGTCGGGGTTCGGGGATTCCCAGTGGGTTTTGTCGCGGTCTCCAAAGAGGGAGATACCTCAAAGGCCTCGTATTTTGGCTGATTATATAGATGTCCTGATCACTCAGCGGCTTTAGCGACTTGTTTCGTTTGTAAAAATCTAGAGTAGAATGTAGAATTACTCCATAAAAAATATCATATGCACTAGTATATAATAGCCAGAGTTTAAAAATTTGTATTAAAAAGCGCTGTGAATAAATGCAAATCAACTCAAAAAAATCAAAAGAGAGTAAAATGTATTAAAAATATTCATTTAAAGTTTGTATATTATTACGTGAATTAATAACTTTACAATTACTTGGTCCGTATTTATAGATGTCTTAAAACCTAATTTTTTTATCAAAAAAAAGTAAGATGGTTTTATTCAATCTTGTATTTTAATAAAATTTAAATCTAAGAAAATTCATCATATTATTCGCTGATGATTCTAAATTCTATTTTACTAGTGTTATTGAATATAGTATTTATAAGTCTTATTTAAAATTTGGTGTTATTCAAATGAATGATTTAAATATTGTATTTAAAATTATGTGTTATTCAACTTGAAAGATTTTTTTTTTAAATTGTATTTAAAACTGATTTCAAATCATTGATTGTGGATTCTCAAGAACAAACTATAAAAATCAAAATTCAATGCATACTACCAAAATTTTAAAATCTACCAACTAAAGCTATCTTAACATTTTAAATTTTAATTGATTACAAAACGTTAGAAATTGACTTTAAATCCTCGAATGAATAACACCCCTTAAATTTTCCTAAATGAATACTGATTTTTATTAGTTCATAAAGATTTAAGACATTTCTAGGTGCAGTAAATAAAAGATAACACATAAAATCGATAGAAACAGCTCAATATCGATGAAAGATCTTTACCAAACAAAGAAAGAACCAGAACATACACTTTCGTATTTAATTAGATTGATTTCAAGTTTCAACGATTTAATCTATATGCAAAGTCTTTTAAAAAGAAGTTCAGTACAAATATCTACTGTTTTCCTTGTCTATATCACGCCTATTGATTCCAACCATCTACACAAACAGACACCCACAAATTATGTGGCAAAAAGCTTCTCTTCTACGTCGGTTTGTTTCTTTTTTCTCACATCGATCCACTTCAACCAGCATTTCGTATTTTCACATGTTCATCTAAAATTGGAAAAATGATTATTTAGGGAGACATCTATATATTAGAGATGCAAACATATTACCAAATATTTTCATAAAAAGCCTTACTCCTATGAGATTACTTCGGCTTGGTATTCGCATTTGGATTCGTATAGTGCAATATATATGACTTTCATACACTACAATAAGTCATAAGATGCCATTTTTTTTTAAATAGTTATTAGTTTATAACCGACTTTAAATTTTAAATATGAAGCATTTTAACGTCGTTCTTATTACAACATATCTAAGAGATGTCACTATCCTATGAATCCTCTCTACCACTTTTAGTTTTCATTATGTCCCCAGAAATGTAAACCGTTAGAGTTTCAGAAAAAAAATGTAAACTGTTAGGTAGACAAGCTTGCAATATTAGCTAGACAACCATGAACGCTCTCTTTGTCTTATGTTTTATCTTGGAAATTTTAGTTTGTGTGATCAAACTTAATTAATTAGAATTTCGGAAAACTTAGGTTGTGTCACTGTATAGTGTTAGATATGATGTGTTATATATATGTATGTATCTGTGTGTGTGTTCACTTGCTATATCAACTATGTATATATGTAAGTACAAAGAATTTTATTGTAGAACACGTTTAAGAAGTAAAAAAAGATTTGGTAGAGTTCATATATGTAAAGGGAATATAGCCGAAGAGAGAGAGAGAGATTAACATAAACCAAGAAGTGGATACAACATTATACCTTAATGATCTTGCCACATTAATAAAAAGTTAAAAACATGCATCAATTGACAAAGAAGAAACAGAAAACTGAGACCAGTAAGATCAATCAAATAGGAAGAACCATTCCCTTTTTCAAGACTCTTTCTCCTTACCTTTCCTTTGTCTCTCCCTCCTTGTGTTTCCCTTTCTTTGGCTTGATGAAACAAAAGCACGAGCAACAAGGCAGCTGAAACAAAAACTTCATCTTGATTTAGCTAGAATGGGACCAACACCACATTGATGTCTGCCTTCTAGACTTGATCAGCTTTTATAGCAATTGATATTATTCTTTTCCAATTCCAATATTCAGCTTCTTTGTGGGGTTTCCTTTATTCGTTTCTTCTTTTGGATGCTTTTCAAATTAAGTTGATTCCCCCTATATAATAAGATGCCTCTGTCTTATGCAAAATCATAATATTATAATCTGCAAATGTATAATAACCATGGTCCGCGCCAGGATCAGGATCCTATCTGTAAATCTATCGACTAGAAATAAAAGGAAAGGTATTTTTAAAGAAAATAAACCGCCATGTGATTATTTTTAGCTGCTAATGAACAGTAACCGATAATAATTTTGACATGTGCAACAAAAATGTTAGTTTCAATGTTTAATATGTTATTGATACAACTTAATATGTTATTGATATTATTGTGCAACAAAAAACTTCAATGTTTAATATGTTATTGATACAAAAAAAAATGTTATTGATACAATTTTCATTGTTTAAAGTGTTAGTTGATGAACATCAAGGTTTAAAGTGTAATCGATTTTCCCAAAAATATAATAAAAGTGCATCATTTTTTTGTGCACAAATTATATAAAACTTAAAAAAGCCTCGGGCAAAGTTTAGCCCAAAGTTGGGTCAAATACAATGTTGAATGTTGACGTATAACGCAGAGAAATTATTAGTATTAACCGCTGGATTATGTACATGCACTGATCCACCTATTTGTAGGTGCGAACATACATGTGCAAAAGAGACATAGATGCATGCAGCATGCTGGAAGTAACTCCTCAATTAACTCGCGGGCTTCCAACCTAATTCGAACATTTTAATTGAATGAATCCCTCCCTACAAGAGGAGTGCCACAAATAAAAGATAATAAAGTTAAACTAAGAATCAATCAACAAAAATACTTAACCACAAAAATAAAAACCAAACATAACACTCTGCTTCACCTTTTTCATCGTCAACAAAAGCATCACTCATGTCTTCTTTTTCAATACCACTTCTATTTTATCCTTCCTTTCACAAGGAAGGGGGTATAGAAGAAATAAATAACCATCTCATCATCAAACAACACACAAAGAAAACCAAATGGGTATCAAGTTCTTGCTGATCCTTATCCTCTTGACCCTAGCCGTAGTCACTGAATCTGCCAATGCCATGACCAAATCTTGTGCCAGTGGCCAAGGTTGCATTGGAGACGATGATGAGCTCGAGTCTATGATGGATTCTGAGACCAACCGGCGGCAACTAGCTGTAAGGCGCGGACACATTGGTTACGATGCACTCAAGAAGAACAATGTGCCATGCAACCATCGTGGCCGGTCTTACTACGATTGCAAGAAGAGGAAAAGGGTAAATCCTTACAGGCGTGGCTGCAGCGTCATCACGCATTGCTACAGGCACACTTCTTAATTTGAAGAAGCATATATATTTATATATATATATATATACGAACAACATGATTAGAAAAGCGAGAGGGAAAATAATGCAAACAGAAAAAAAAACACCAGTTTCTTATACTTACGGTTCGTGACCATTTTTAATCTTGATATTACCCCCCTTTGCTATTAATTTTTTTTTCCTTTTATTTATAATCATGATGCATACACTTCTATCTCGTATGTTGTTCTTTTATATGTACTGATAAATCGTCTGTGTTTTGTTTGTTCTACAATTATGTAATTAAATGATGTTTCTAGACCTTGCGATTTAGGTTAAATATTAAACTTGTATGTAGTAGAAGATACGAAAGTAAATGGAGTTGGGAAAAATATGGAATTGTAATTGTTGACGACGATTGCATTCTATATATCTGTGAAAACTGTTTACGTTTTTTAAAATGGCGGAGTTGGTCTAAGGCGCAGGACTAAGGTTCGTATCAGAAATATTACCCAACTAATGGAGTTGATAATGATTTTTATCAGTGATGGCTGATGATTCTATTATTCAGCAGATTCATTCCATTTCATAGGTTATGTTAGAGCATGTTTAATGCATGCTGCTCAGGAGGAGAGGAGTGCTTAATTTGAAGAGAGAAAATGTGAAAAGTGCTTAAAAATGTTTAATTAAGCATTTTTCACACTCTCTTTCTTCAAATTAAGCACCCCTCTCTTTCTAAGTAACTCTCTAAGCAACCTCCATTAAACATGTTCTTATCGTCAACATCCACAAAAATTAGGCGAGAATAAAAAGAGATAAGTCAATATGTAAACGCTAACGTTTTTATTCAATAGATAATTAGAAATACATTAATTAAAAGCCCATATAAAGAAACCCAAGCTGATACATTCAACACAATCATTATTAAACTGTGTTCAATAACCCATAATCAAAGTTTCACTAGCTATTATTGAATAAAACCATCTCATTTGGGGCAGATAGGCTCGAATGCAAATGGACCAACGTTGAAAAGACCGTACTTAAGCTTGTTGAAGATGATCGTTGCATTTTCTGGTTTCACCACCGGCTTTAGATAGGCGCCCATGTTTCCACCGTGGAGCGTTGACACTTTGCTGCATTTAGCGTCAGGTGACTTAACTAGGTAAGCTCGGCAAGTTTTGATGGCGTAGTTGCTCACGGTTTTAGGGGCATATAGTAGGAAGTATCCATTCTTGTCCGTGGTTGCCTCCGATGTCGCGTTCTTCTTGTTTTTGCACAAAAGTCTCACCACCGCACCTGCATACATAAATAACAGAAACAAAATAAAAGTAAATAACTAGTATTTGTGCAGATTTGTTAAACGGACACCAAAAACAACTCAATAGCTCGTGTTAACCAAACTAATTTATAGTATTTATGTACCTTTATCGATTTGAAAACAATAATTTGGGGGCATATAGAACAACATAACAAGTTTTTTTAACCAGTTGAGCACTTGAGCTAAAGTTGACAATATGGGAGATAAAGAGAAAATATGACATGGGTCCGTTGCATTTGATTGTGTTCACCAAAAAGATTATTGTTAGTCACAAACACATTTTAACTGATTCACTATTTTAACTTAGTTTTCTACACTTATGGGAAATATATGTTTATCGATTTTGATTTTCATGAAGGGACATGAACTAATCTAGAGTGGTAATATATAATTAACAGTTTAAACAAAATTATGAACATTTGCCAGAATTAAAACGTATAGGATAAAGTATGGGACGTGAAGAGTGGACTGTCCATATCATTAGTGTATAGTATATAATACCTTTAACGGGTTTGGCGCCTTGGAGATTGTTTACGCCGGCGTACTTGCAGGCTTTGCAGAAAACCACACCTCGCACAGCCACTAGTGTCCTGATGAACTTAGGAGGAGAAACCGGTGGGAGAACCGGAGGCTTGATCGGAGCTTTGGTTGGTGGGAGTGTTGGTAGCTTGATTGGAGCTTTAGCTGGTGGGATAGTTGGTAGCTTGATCGGAGCTTTGGCTGGTGGGATAGTTGGTATCTTGATAGGAGCTTTGGTCGGTGGGAGAGTGGGCAATGGTGATATTAGTTTCATTGGAGGTGGAGCTGCAGTACTGAAAACAGAGGAAATGAAGCAGCAAAGTGCTATGAGAGTTAGCAAAACACTCTTACCAATGAAACCCATCTTTATCTTCTTGTTTTTGTTTGTGTGTGAGTTTTGGTTACTGTGAGAGGGTGTATTTATAGGAGACTTCAGGTTTCAAGTATTATATTTATATACTTCAGTAGAGTGTTTTGTGCGTAGGTAGATAACACTATTCCACACTACCACATGCACACGTCTCGCGAGGTATTCGGGAAGTTTCCGATGCCTTTCGTTAAAGATTTAGATCTCCTTACACTTTTCAATACCTTTTTTTTTATTTGTTAACCTGCTTTCATTACTTATATTTTGGCATTTCCCTAAACGCAAGTCTTAGTGAACCATAAGTCTAGACAGTGTCATTGATTTGAGAGTTTATAAGAATTTGAAGAAAGTGTTATCAGAGTTTTGAGTCATATGTGTAAAGATTTCTTATGATTCGTACTATAGAGTTTACGAGAGTCGATACAAAAGAATGGGATTACGAGAGTTGATTGAAGTTGTGATCATTTACAACTGTAATTGGACTAAAAACTACCAAATTATTTTATGTAAAAATTAGGTATAATCTTAAATAAACTTCTTGGTTGACTAAATTAGTGTTGTTTTCAGGTTTCAGCAGAAATATATGGGATATAATATTAATGCATGAGTTTTCATTCACGTTCCATGTTTTATGCTTCATACATGTGCATGGCAACAAGATGCGCCTAGTGCGGCTTCAACACATTACACATTTAAGTTCAAACTTAATATATACGCTTCTTCTGTTTACTTTGGTTTTACGATTTACAGTACAATATACATGCAATCCATTAGAGTTTAATAGAACCACCAAATGATAACTATATAGACACATTATATGATAAAAAATGTTAAAACATACTTAATAATATAATTTTCTGAAATTTGTTAATGGTTATCTCACATTAATATTATTTGTGTCATTTTTAATATTTCCATATGATGTCTAATACCGACAAAACACAATACTTACCGATGAAAAAGTTTAAATCTTCCTACAAAACACAGCAATTTTTATTTTTGAAAAGTAATTTAACTGACACTGAGACCATATATACAATATATGAAAATCATATGATGAACATTAGGGATAATATCGTATATATTTTATGAGCAAATGAAAATATTTTTCATTAAATTATTTTACATTTTGTTTATATATTATGTATTTTGGTGTAATTTTTATTGTTTAAATATATGTCATATATTAGTGTATTATTTTTGTCATTCATAACTATAATAAATTATTTGATTTGCTTTCAACTATATTAATCCTACATGATCCGTTTGATATACATTTTTCTTGCAAGATCTGCTTGATCTTCATTTCTTCTACAACTACTTGATTTATATTTGTTCCACTTGATTTGCATGATCCACTTGAACTATTTTTACCATTTGAAGTCTTCAACTCAAAGCAAGCGATCAAAGATGAACTGTTCGCTGCGGCTGCATAGCAAACAACACTATCTATGCAGACCCACTTACATGATGAAGCCTCACGGATAATTTCATTATCCTCAACTGCAAGATCACGTCCCTCATTACGAGTTTATACACATGTTTCTAGAGCTGCTCGGATGTGGGATGCAATAGTTGACCTTCCTCCAAGACTGGTTATTGGCTCCTAACATTAGCACTCGGTGATCTACTGAGATCCGATTACCACCTTCAACCTTGAGGCTTGTCATCAAGTCCTTTTTGAATGGTTGCGAATTTTGTTAGCTTCATTGAGTAACTTGGCCACCTTTTTAGATTCTTGATCAATGAAATTACTTCTTTGAAATCTCAGCCGAAATGCTGGCATGTAGAATGTTCTGACATATTCTCTATCGCTCAAATGAGGACTCCTAGTTCCGAATGGATCAGAAACAATTGTCTTTCTCAACCACAAGATAGCGATTAATATTTGTGATATTTAAAATTTTACAAATTTATGGTTTGTGTTATATGTATTATGGTGTCAAACCATTATCCGGAATTTAGTCCTAAGTAATCTCATTATAATAAGATTTCATAGTGATTTAAAACTGTATTATATATAATTTAAATACTTTTTTAATCAAACATTTAAAAAAAAAAATGTCCATTAAAGTGGCAAAATCTCTTCAAAAAATTAAATGTTTAATTCAAAATCTTTCTTTCACCGATTATTTCAAAAGTAACTTTTGGTCTAATGGAAGTCGACTAATTTCAAAAGTAACTTTTGGTCTAATGGAAGTCGACTAATTTCAAATTTCTACACCTAATCTCACATAATACAATTTGAATTGAGTGAAGTTTTCATGGACATTTTTAAGACATGCATGGCATATATAAAGTACATTACAAATTGAGCAATAGAAATAACAGTAATTTCATTATTTTGGGCCACAACGGGCCAGTAGCACATTAGCCCAAATATAGTAATTCTGTTACCAAAAATTTGAAAAAAATTGTTAGCCAAAATTTGAAAAAAACACTTAACTGATCACTGATCACTGATCAGCTACTAACAATATAGAGTTGAGAACGAAACTGAAATTCAAATTTCAAAATCTAATTGAAATCCACAGGAGAGAGCAAACCTTTCTCACTAACGATCTCTCTTCAGTTCTCTCTCTCTCGTCGGTCTATCAGCAATGTCTTCCACCAGAAAGAGCACCAAGAGAGCACGCCCGGAGCCGCCGCAATCGCTCAAGAAGCAAACACCGAACGCAAAACTCCACGATGACTTGGATCTCGACGTTTCTAGGTCCGTTTTCTCCTTCTTCTTCTCTAATTTTAACCTAGATTGTGACTCACCATTGATTTCCGTGTGGATCGTGCAGCGATCTCAAAGGAATCATGTCGGCGTTGCAGCAAATCAGAGAGAAAGCGCACGAGGATGGCCGTAAGAAGAAGGAAGAAAGCATCTCCAGGTGATTCATCTTATCTCTCTCTCTTTCACTAATTAGTTTCATCACGGAGAGGAATCAGAGTTCGATAATATCTCCGTGAACTTCGATTTAATCTACTAGGCATCTTAATCATTGTTGCTAGCTTCGATCGTTTCTTATGCTTGTTATCGATCTTGGTTTATGATATAGGCTGATGATCACTATGTGTTCGATCGTTTGTTGAGTTTGATATCGATTGATCTATTATTTGTGAAAGTGATTGTGATATGCTTGTGGATAATTGAACGCAAGTGTTTGATCGGTGTCGTTTCATTTGTTTCCAGCATTTAGAATTCGTTTGATTTCACATACAGGGAACGTTTGAATCTCTTGTTGATTCCTATCATTGATTTGGTGTCTTGTATTATGATCTTGTGATTACTTGTTTCAGAACGACAAAATTATTGTGAGAAATCTTTGGTTTTGAATTTTGGTCATGAAATTTGTTTTCTCCACAAGACTTTGGTTCTAATGCTCTTCAAGTGTTGTTAGTTTTGAAAGCTGGATCTTGCTTTAATCTTTGTGTATCTTTCTTCTGGCAGCGTGTCTACTGAGGTGAAGTCAAAGATCGATGAGTTGAAGTCAAAACTTGAGAAAGAAAGGTAAAAGGCTATGTTGCTGTTGATGGATATCTGATATTTTCCATGCTTTGTGAATTTGTTTACAAGATTAAGATAAGAAATGAAAGCGTACTGATGAGTTTTATCCTTGACTTGTAGACAAAACTTTGCTAAAGCACTCACAAAGAGTTCAAAGGAGGTTTGAAGAAAACAAAGAACTAAAGATGATAATTTAACTTTTCGAGTCATTAGAAACGTACAAGGAACTGACGTCTGGTTCGTTTTTGCAGTGTGAGAGTATCTTGAGGGATGAAGCTGCCAAATTTGAGGAGCTTCATCATAAGTTCATGAAGGAAAAATCTGATCATCTACAGGGTCTGAAAGGTATGCATTGTATCTCCCTCTGGTTTTGTCATCTCTTACCACTACAAAGTTATCTTAGATTAGCTAAAATGGGGTATCATATTACTGAAATCTGACAAAAATCTTAAATTAGCTCATGTGTTTCTGCTTGCCAGACATTGTTTCCAAGTTTGAGGAGGACAAGGAGAGGCTCTATATGCGATATGAGCAACTAAGTAAGCCAATACATCTATAATGAGACCACTGTTATAAGACAGCAACACCTTTACTCACTTTCGACATGTAAAACAACATATAGGGAAGAAGGAGAAGACAATGATATCGGATCAGGAGAAGTTCTGCACAGAAAAGCTTGCTCAATTGGAAGAGTCGCTGAAGAAAAAGAAACGGGTAAATAAATAGCCTTAAATATATTTGTTACCTCTCTCTGTCTCTCTTTTATCATGTTATCTGATGAACCATTGAACCGTGAATTCTTGGGGGTGTAGGGTGACAAAACGTTCAGCATATTGAGGAAAACTCTCGGCTCTTTTCTGGAGAATGAAGCTTCTGATGAGGAGTTCCCACCTGATGAGTAAATCATTTACGTCTCTTCACTTGACGCTACAAGAAAGTTAAAACCCCTTTGACTTTGATCCAGCCGTACGTTTCTTTATATCTTAATTTCACAGATATCGTTCAGTATTTACCAAATATAGCAGAAAACACTATTCTGAAAAGTAGTATTTCAAATCTTTCAATATTGTGAACATGAACCTTAATGTCTTCTATGATATGTTATAGTTTGAAATGAAAGATTGATTACATTTTTAGTAGGATCCACCATTATTGGTATCAAACTAGTATCATGGTCGTTTAACTAGTAACAAATAACAATAGAAAAGAGTACCAAACACTAGCTGTTTCGGGCTAAAGTACTTTACATTTCACTTATCAAACACTAGCCATCTTCCACATTTGATATGGGTAACGTATGGCGTATCTTAAACCCAAGTTATGGAGCTTTCTTACAATCTTCAGTCTTCATTTCCATTGTTCTGGTCGCTCTCAAACTATGAATGACGGACGAATGTACTATTGTCCTAAGTGCAAGTTCGATTTCCACAAGGAATGCGTAGAGCCGCCCTCAGAGATCAACCACCCTTCTCATCCCGCACATCCTCTCGAGCTCCTTTGGTGCAGACCACCTCGTTATAGTGGTGAAAGTTGTTGCTTGTGTGGAGAAACCATTCAGCTTTTGGTTTATCGTTGTTACACTTATAACTTTAGTTTAGATACAGCTTGCATCAGAAAGCAAGAGATCTCAAGCATTGATCACCCGAGAAACCCATGAACCTAGGCTTAATAACCTCCTGTAGTAGATCTGGTCCTGTGGTGAACTTTTAAAGAAGAAGAAATGATTGATATTTCAAAATAAACACATAATCTCATGAATTACAACACGCCTCTTGATTTTACACGAATCTCATTTCAACATTGGAAAAACAAAAGAGGGTGAAAATGTTATAAAATGGGAAGAAGATGAGTTTCTCTCACTTCCAGAGCTCTTCCATGGGGATTCCACGCTCGAGAGCAACATCCTTGAACTGTCTCATCTGTTGAACTGCTGCAAGAGTGGCTCTAGCGTTATTGAGAGCATTGTTGCTACCCAGCTGTTTCCCCAAAGCGTTCTCAACTCCTGCCATCTCTAACACGATCCTAACCGCTCCTCCAGCAATCACACCTGTACCTGGCGAAGCTGGTCTAAGCATCACCTTGGCTGCTCCGTAATCTCCCTCTGATCTATATAACCAAACAACCACACAGCTTAAAACCAATCAAACCAGCTATAACATAACAAAAACATAAAAACACAGAGACATACAAAAACAAATACCATAACAAACACATACCATCACATTCAAACATACAAAAACCAACACAGAGACATACAACCATAGCATAGATTCAGAAAACATCATAAGCAGCACATACATGACCAAAACATACCAAACTCAACACAGAGACATACACAAACACAACCATTACTGCTCAATCAGTAAACCCACAATGCAGAACAAAAAAGCTACTTAACTGCCTATTGAGACATTATCATCAAACCAAACACCATTCTTCTAAAGCACAAAAACACAACACAAACATCAAAAAAAAAACCAAAACTTAATTACCTGTGAGGGAAAGTAAGATACTTAGTCATAGGCACTTGAACAATATTCCTCCTAGCATCAATCGCACTCTTCTGAACAGCAGCAACAACCTCCTTAGCCTTAGCACAACCAACACCAACATTCCCTTGCTTATCTCCGACAACAACAATCGCCCTAAACTTCAACTGCTTCCCTCCTTTCACAACCTTAGTCACCCTCCTCACCTGCACAACCCTCTCCTCAAACCCATCCCTTATCTTCTCCTTCTTCGGCTTCTGCCCACCGATCCCACCTCCTCCTTTCTTCAACTTCGAGTCCATAACATTAACGTCCTTCCCAAGCATACTCTCTCCGCTATACGCAGGCCCGTAGAGCTCCTCGTACGCCGTGGCGATCTCTGTCTCCGTCTCGTCGGTTCCTTCGTCGAAATAAGGAGCGGGGACGAAGCCTTCGGGAGGGGAAGGAGGGTCGAAGACGGCGTTGGCGGTTATCTCCGGGTTTTGGTCTTCGAAGAAGATGGTTTCGGTTTGGTCTGAGGAGGAGGCTTTGAGGGGGGTGAGAGAGGTGGGGCGTTTGGGGAAGGAGGAGAAGGAGATGATGGGTCGAGAGGAGGTGATGCGGGAGGTTGTGTTGTGGAGGGAGAGTGAGGAGAGGGAAGAGAGAGCTGATGTTGTCGCCATTGAGGATGAGGGGGAAGCGAGATGAGTGAAGAGAGGCTTATCCGTAGCAGTAGAAGAAGAAGATTGAAGAGAACTGTTTTTAGTTACATCTTTTGGTTTTTACAATTTGGCCCCAGTATATTTAAGAAATTAACATTTGACCCCTTGTTCAGTAACTTAAGGGCCTTTTGTTCGAAATGGGCCCGTTAGAGAAGCCTTTGTTTGTTTTTAATTTTCAGCCCATTAATGGTTTATGCAGAGTTGTGAAACCCAGCTTCTAGGAGTCTAGGACTAATGGTTGTAGATGATTTAGGATGAGGTTATGGTTGGTTAAGGTTAGGATGCATATATGGGTCACTAACATTCATAACAGAAATGATCAATCAGCAAATTATATAGTATTATCTTCAACCTCCCATAGTACATACAGTAGAAACTCTATAAATTAATACTCGATAAATTAATATACACTTAATATCTCTATAAATTAATATAATTTTATAATCCCAAATTGAATTTTTGATTCAATTAGTATATCTATAAATTAATATCTCTCTAAATTAATAAAAAAATAAAAATTTGGTGTAGTTTCAACATTATTAATTTATAGAGGTTTCACTGTACTGTATTCAAATGTTTTCAAAACTTGAGATAAACTATTAAGCCAAAAATATTGGAAATGATTCGTTATTTTTAGAAATTTTGTGTGTTTTCAACAATATAATTTACACGGCTTCAGAAAAAAAGTTATCTCAATGTTCCTTTTCGATGGTAACTAATTTGAGCTGCATACAGTTATAATATTAGTCGAAAAAATATTTGTCTTAATTGCACTGATTTTAAAAGTATGTTCTGCAAGGCTAAAAGGTGGCAAAATTGCACTTCTTTGGCTGGGGTATTTACTGTTCTGTCCCAATTTGAAAAATTCTCGGGGCTTGAAGTAAATATGTCTAAAACTTCAATGTTCTCATCGGGCCTTTCAGCTCAAGTGCAGCATAATATTTTGAACAAGTTTAGGCTTCGATCTCATGAGCTTCCTGTGCGATATCTAGGTTTGCCTCTATGCTCAAAAAAATTGTCAGTTCGTGACTGTGATCCTATGCTGGCTCAAGTTAGGAGGAAACTCAATGGATGGATGCATCGTCATTTAAGTATGGCTGGAAGACTTCAACTTATTTCTTCTACCATTCCGGGCATTCTAGGATTTTGGACTTCTGCTTTCTGTATTCCAAAGAAGGTCCTAAAAATGATCCAGACTCTGTTATCATCCTTCCTTTGGCATGGAAATCTTGAAAATGTCTCAGCTAAAGTCGCATGGGATTCTCTGTGCTTCCCTAAAAATGAAGGAGGTCTAGGCATCAGGGGCCTATCTTCTTGGAACACAATTTTTGGCATCAAGTTGATCTGGATGCTCTACTTCCGAGCCGGCTCTATTTGGGTTGCATGGGTTAGGGACAAATACCTATCATCAGGTTCTTTCTGGTCTCTTAACTCGCGAAACTATTCCATTGCATGGACTTTTCGAAGGCTTTTAAAGCTTAGGCATGTAGCTCTGTCTTTTCTTCGTATCATGGTGCGGGGAGGAGAAGAAACTTTCTTCTGGTTCGACCCTTGGACGCCTTTTGGTGTTTTAATTGATTACTTGGGACCATCTGGTCCGGCTGATTTGGGTATCCCTCTAGACTCACTGGTTTCTTCAATCACGCATGAGTTTTCGTGGACTTTACGTCCAGCTAGGTCTGAGAGACAGGTTAATCTCCATGTTTATCTCACCACTTTTTCTCCTTCTTCTGGGCCAGATGCTGCAATATGGAAAGTTGGAGACCGTATCTGCACTAATTTCTCTGCCAAGGTAATTTGGCAATCGATAAGGCTGGTTAAGCCTCAGGTTTTTTGGGCTAAATTCATCTGGAACCAAGCTATTATACCTAAGCATATGATTACTTCTTGGTTGTTCATTCTGAACCGTAACCCCACGATGGACCGCTTAGTATCTTGGGGATATGATCTGGAGAATTGCTGTCTCCTCTGTGGAAGTGCTCCTGAATCAAGGGACCATTTGTTTTTTCTCTGTCCTTTCTCCTCTCTTGTCTGGAAAGCCGCTATTGGTGTACTTGGTTACACTACTCCTCCTGTTCAGTGGCAACTTGTGCTTCAATGGTTATCTTCTGTTTCCACTTCCCATGCTCATTTGGCGGCTGTGCTTCAGCTATGGAATGGGTCCATTTATGCTATTTGGCAAGAGCGTAATGCTCGCTACCATAATGGTCTTACACGATCTCACTGGATGTTGTCTCAAAAAGTCATCAAACAAGCTAAGGAAAAATCTATGGCTATGCGTAGCTCTGGATCAGAATTTGGTGCGAGTTTGGCGGCGCTTTGGTCTACAGTTTAAAGGGGTAGCCTCTCAAGCTACACAACCTCCACTTCCATGGCTTAAACACCATTGTGACCTTCCCTCTTTTCTCTTTTTAATTCCTTTGTTCATGTTTTTATTTGCAGTTTGTTCTTTTGTTTCCTCCTCTGTAAACTTTTTATCTTTTTTATTTTAATATGAAAGCCAGTTAAAAAAAAAAAAAAANGTCTACAGTTTAAAGGGGTAGCCTCTCAAGCTACACAACCTCCACTTCCATGGCTTAAACACCATTGTGACCTTCCCTCTTTTCTCTTTTTAATTCCTTTGTTCATGTTTTTATTTGCAGTTTGTTCTTTTGTTTCCTCCTCTGTAAACTTTTTATCTTTTTTATTTTAATATGAAAGCCAGTTAAAAAAAAAAAAAAAAAGATGGCAAAATTAAATAAGTGTACTACAAAAGGCCCCACGAAGAATTCAGAATCAACGTTGGTTGTTGCTGTCACGTGGGGAAGTTAAGGTTCCTCTGCCACTTAAATTTCTGTTTTGTCTATTTCAAAGTTAATTTTTATATGAACGTATGTCTATGCCAAACGTGAGTAACTACATTGTTCAATCTTATATGAACGTAGTTTTATATTCAGGTCTTCAATACTATTAGTCAAAAAAACATTCCAAACTATGGTAAGCTCTATGACGAAAAATCTACGTTGTAACACTAATTGCGTTACTTTTGGAACTTTAACGAATCATCTATATAATATAAACTTCATGCATTACCGTTGTCAACAAAAATAGACCCACAAACTTGTAAACATAAAGTTCATGGTGGAAGAAGGATTAGTGGTGAAAGAGACAAACATCATCCTATCTATACTATTATTTAAGAAGTAAATTTGCTTAGTTGTCATGTTCTCCATAAGTTTAGGTGATTTTGTTTATTTATGATATTCTTAATATTTATATATACTTTATTTATAAATAAAACGAATTTATATGAATATATCATATTTTTAGTAAATAAGATAATTCTTGTGAATTATGTTGTTATCTTGAAATATAATTTTATATATAAAACTTAAATTTTAAATTAAGATATAAACACTATTATATTTATCTAAAAAATTTTATATTAATAATTTAATATTTAAATATAACTAAAACAAATTTATATTAATAATTTAATATTTTCTAAAATAAGAGAATCATTATGGATTATGTTGTTATGTTGAAAATATATTTTCCTATTCTAAAACTTAAAATTAAGATATATTTAGTTATGATTTAATTAAGATATATTTAATTTTTATATCTAAAACTTAAATTAGTTATTTTATTAAGATATATTTAATTTTTATATATAAAACTTAAATTTTAAATTAAGATATAAACACTATTATATTTATTTAAAACGAAATTATATTAATAATTTAATATTTTCTAAAATAAGAGAACCATTATGGATTATGTTGTTATGTTGAAAATATATTTTTCTATTCTAAAACTTAAAATTAAGATATATTTAGTTATGATTTAATTAAAATATATTTAATTTTTATATCTAAAACTTAAATTAGTTATTTAATTAAGATATATTTAATTTTTATATATAAAACTTAAATGTTATCAATTAAGATATAAACACTATAATATTTATCTAAAACGAATTTATATTAATAATTTAATGTATAAATATAACGAAAACGAATTTATATTAATAATTTAATATTTTTCTAAAATAAGATAATCATTATGGATTATGTTGTTATGTGAAAATATATTTTCTTATTATAAAACTTAAAATTAAGATATATTTAGTTATGATTTATATTTAATTAAGATATCTTTAATTTTTATATATAAAACTGAAATTTTAAATTAAGATATAAACACTAATATATTTATCTAAAACGAATTTATATTAATAATTTAATATTTAAATATAACTAAAACGAATTTATATTAATAATTTAATATTTTTTAATATAAGATAATCATTATGGATTATGTTGTTATGTTGAAAAAATATATGTTTCTATTATAAAACTTAAAATTAAGATATAAAAATTATATTATTAATAATTAAATATAAATCATAATTAAATATAAATCATTAAAATAATTATTTGAAAAGTGAATTTGTTGATTTGACTCCATGATCCTAGATAATTTTAATCATTTATCAGAATTTGTATAATTTTGTTTATTATTGATTATATAATTAAAATTGATTTATATTAATAAATATTCATACGAGAATTATGCCCGCAAGTGCGGGCAAAACACCTAGTATATTTAAAAGTGAAAGAGACAACATCATCCTTAGGTTATATCCCCTATATATTAATTGAGAAACATTTGAAAAGATGTAACCTCAAGTTTGTATTAATTAAAAAGTAACCTTGCTTAGTTGTCAATCAATTAGCATACCAATTAAACTGACGTGGCAGCTTTAGATTCAATTGAAATTTGCTAGGGAAAAATAATTAGAGACGCATATAACGCATGTAACATAGTTTATATATTTATATATATCGCACGCATGTAATGGAAGAAAAGGAAAATATACGATTTGATAACGATTTGCATATATTAACTATAATAGCTTCATTCCTTTTAATTTATGGAAGTGTATATGTAAAATGGAAATTACTTTGTGACCAAGTACATACTTAATGGTAAAGGCAAGTGTATATGTAAAATGTAAAACTTAATATGTTAACTTGGGAATTTATGTTAAAATTGATATATGCAAATCGTAAATATTAATAGTAATTATGGAAGACCTCTTACTTATTAATACTATTACCTAATATTTCATTCGACGTAATAAGGCACAAGAAAAAATTTCTTTAAAAAATGACGACCATCAGTTCTGTTCTCGACTTGAAACCTTTCAAAAAGAACTGGAAGATCAAGGTTAAAGTTATTCGATTGTGGAAACATAATGCAGGCGCTTGTGGTAAAACCATAGAGATGGTTCTATGCGATATTAAGGTAGTTTGTTCAGAAGTTAATATGTTTTATGTAATATTATATCAATTATTTTGTTCACTAATAGCTTTACCGTTTTTAATAATAAAACAAATATATATATATATATATATATATATATATATATATAACATTTGAAAAGATGTAACCTCAAGTTTGTATTAATTAAAAAGTAACCTTGCTTAGTTGTCAATCAATTAGCATACCAATTAAACTGACGTGGCAGCTTTAGGTTCAATTGAAATTTGCTAGGGAAAAATAATTAGAGACGCATATAACGCATGTAACATAGTTTATATATTTATATATATCGCACGCATGTAATGGANTAACCTTGCTTAGTTGTCAATCAATTAGCATACCAATTAAACTGACGTGGCAGCTTTAGGTTCAATTGAAATTTGCTAGGGAAAAATAATTAGAGACGCATATAACGCATGTAACATAGTTTATATATTTATATATATCGCACGCATGTAATGGAAGAAAAGGAAAATATACGATTTGATAACGATTTGCATATATTAATTATAATAGCTTCATTCCTTTTAATTTATGGAAGTGTATATGTAAAATGGAAATTACTTTGTGACCAAGTACATACTTAATGGTAAAGGCAAGTGTATATGTAAAATGTAAAACTTAATATGTTAACTTGGGAATTTATGTTAAAATTGATATATGCAAATCGTAAATATTAATAGTAATTATGGAAGACCTCTTACTTATTAATACTATCACCTAATATTTCATTCGACGTAATAAGGCACAAGAAAAAACTTCTTTAAAAAATGACGACCATCAGTTCTGTTCTCGACTTGAAACCTTTCAAAAGGAACTGGAAAATCAAGGTTAAAGTTATTCGATTGTGGAAACATAATGCAGGCGCTTGTGGTAAAACCATAGAGATGGTTCTATGCGATATTAAGGTAGTTTGTTCAGAAGTTAATATGTTTTATGTAATATTATATCAATTATTTTGTTCACTAATAGCTTTACCGTTTTTAATAATAAAACAAATATATATATATATATATATATATATATATATATATATATATATACAGATTAAACTATATACCATATAAGATTACATAAATATTATAATTTCAAAATTTTCAATAAATTTACAAGAACATTTATAAATTATAAACTTATTAAATTTTCACATTGAAATTTTTTGTTATCAATGATTTAAATATCTTAGTTCTTTTTTAATTTTATATTTTTAAAAGATATTAACAATCGATAATATGATTATTTTTGGTATATACCATACAAACCGAATGGATGTGATTTTATAAAAACCATAGGATTTGGATATGGTTTGATTTATAATCGATTAAACTGAAACATGTAAATATGTATATATTTATAACGACGCATGAATATCTATTTGTTACATGAGTTGAACTATAATTATAATTTGTAAATAGCTAACAATTTATTACAACTA
>CAKOAT010394043.1:126763-188269 GCA_932364175.1 Eruca vesicaria subsp. sativa
CAGTCACTATCCTCCCTTGTATTTATCCATATGTTGTAGTTATCCTAATCATTATAGGATTAGGATAATCATCCCCTTTATTGTTGTAATCCTTATCTCCTAAGGAATATGCTTATTCTCTTGTATGTATATATATGTATGTGCACGTGATGAATAAGATATACAGAGTTACAACCTTCTTCTTTATTCTATAACAATACAGTAATTTTTTTTTATTACAAGTGTATAATGATTATACAATGAGATCTGCAAGAATAATGGCTTAACTAACTTCTTTTAATGAGTTTAAATATAGTACTCCTAAAACCTTCATTAATATCTTCGTGTTGTCGTCTCTTATATGGTGGAGAGAGATGTTAATAGAAAATACTAAAAAGAGTGATTCGATAATAGTGGCATAAGTTTGGGGATTGATGCACATAAGTGATTAGTTTAATTATTTACCCATTGCTTTATTAAGTTATGATAGTTCATGTGTTTTTGTATTTGTGGTGTAGAATCTAGGTTACCGTTTAATTGTACATTTGTATTTCTCGTTATTATATAGAGAATATACCATTTGTAAAGTTTTAATACGGCCTTATAGTCGTGTATACACCATAAGATTGTTGAAGTGTAAGTTCAGGAATATGATTAAACAGGGTGATAAAGATAATTTAGAGAAAAGTAGATTTGCAAATCTCGTTTGTATTAGAAGATAATCGTTACAAAAGAAAGATTACAAATGTGAGGCGAGGTCCATGTTCGAATCGAGCTTGCTCTTATAAAGCATTGAGATCGTTAAGTAAATTTTATCTGAGTTCATTCGGAAAAAAAAAGTATGTCGAACAAATGTCTTATTTTATAGACAAAAAATTCTTCAAATCAGATAAAAGATAGCTTGTCGTCATTACAATATGTAAAATTATTAATAGAGTTAACTAATTTCAAATATTTTGTATCTCAGTTCGGATTGTGCCGAACCGAAAGTTTCTAGCTCGTAAGTTCCGTTTGTATATTTTTCTATAACGGTTTTGGTTTTGGATCGGTTTTCGATTTGGATTGGGTTCAAATTTCGGGTTTGTTTAGAAACACTTGGGTCTAATTAAAGTCTATCTACTTATTTACATTTTGAGAGTAGTTTAGACCCATGCAAAGATGAAAAATACCCAAAACTTATTTCGGAAATACAAAGATTGTTAAACTTGTTATTTATGTGGGTATACTATTGGAGACACAATGTAGCAAATAATAGGGACAACTAAACCTTTAAAAGTAAGTACAAGTAAATTACATGTAGGGGGTAGATGCAAAAAAATACAGAAGGACTAATAGATACAAAGAGTACAAAAAAGAGAGAAAATCGTCATAAATTGCAAGGAACCCGTGGATTAGGGGGACTTTTGTTTTTCGTTTTTCTTATCTTCATTACTTCTTTACAGATTTGTGTGTGTTTTGGTGAACACGCGAGAGAACAGTCTACATCTATAGATACTGCAGTAGAGGTAGCCTATATAAGAGCAGCCACACAAAGGCGTTTAAGACTGAGGCACGACCCGGACGAAACGGGTTACAAACCCAAATACCCAATTGGTTAATGCCCCGACATCTGCTTCCTATCTTCTTTTGGAAAGTCTCGACCTTCACGCTCTTTCCTGGGGCGTCCTTTCTACTCTCTCTATACTTTATTCACTTTTGTTTCTCTCTTGAAACTTTGCAGAAACAAACCCCAATTCCATTGAATACTTCTTCGCTTTTGCTTTTATTTATTCGAGGTGCTAAGAGGACTTTCGTTTCCTACTATTTATGGTAGAGAGTGTGATCGATAAAACAGATTATCAACATACTTGTATTTATTTGTATTTTTATCTCATTACTACGATTATGAAAACAACCCACTCGCCCAAAAAAAAAGCGAATACACGTGATCGGTGTTATACTGAAGCTAAACATGCACGCTATATAATTTTACAAATGATATTCACATTTCTAAATTTGAACAAAATTATAAAAGTAACAAAGTAAATGATCTTTATTACTTTTATAATTTTGCTTTTTGTTAGTATTATCTAGAAAATAATTTCTTGTGCACAACTCTTTTCTTGTATTCTAGTTATCAGAGAGAGTTGATAATATTAGAAACTATCACTAGTGTTGATAACATTATGAGTTGAACCGTAAGAAGATATTTATTAACTAGGTGAGACATCATAACAAATGACTTGACAAGATAGACCTGAACATCACTGTCTTCAGACGTCCCTTTATATAAATTTAAATGCTAAAACGCAACAAGATAAACATTTTCATAAGGGTGTGGAAGCACGCGCTGTAGCATCAAGTTGAAGGTGATGGTGTTTTGTTTTCTAACAGAAGAGTAAATGATCTTCATAAGAAGAAACTTTTACTTTTGTTTCTCTTACTGATTACTATTTCGGGCCTTTAAACGCAGCTTTAATCAGCTGTGTCAGTGCCACCCACCGCACTAAGATTGATTCATTATTAGATGGTGCGTTTTCAGTTTGATGCATTAATAAATATTTTATTTTTATTTGTTTGATGAAACCTAACTTCCTTGTATAAAAGGAACTTTCCTTCTAATGGCAATTTTTAAGCAATGTGTTCAGAGTTCAGTCCATACACTTTATAAATGAATCGTAATATCGTATAGATTTATAGTATCTAAAATTTTAAAAGATAATAATCCCAAAAGAACAAAAGGTTTTCTATTAGATAGTATTACTTGGATTTCTTAAATCCCTAGGCTATATTTTTCAAACTGTGAATCTCATAATATCAGTAATATTAATATCTTGCACCAATGTTAACTTTACCAACAAATAAAAAAGATACCAGTTTCTTTCTTCTTTTTAGATGTACCTTATTCATTTTACAAACAAAAAGTAAATATAATAGGATAATACGTCTCTCTTACAAAAATGAAAATATATGTATGGAAGTTTTAGTTTTAAAAAAGAAAATGAATAGATAGTATTTGTTTTTTTCTCATACCAAACAAGATATCAACTCGATTTTTTTTATTTTTTTGGATCAAACTCGATTTTTTTTCTCTTTCTTTCAGATAATAAAAGGAATTGAGTGTCCCATTAGATCCGTTCTGCCATAGGCTGGAAGTTCAACAGAGCGTATTTGGTCAACGAGAAGAAAATAAATTTGGGAGTTTTTATAACGATTTCTGACATAAGCTTTTGACCGTCTATACCGAGAAGATGACTTTTAATGCTACTGGGATTGGGAACATATGCTACCGAGAAAGATTGTTACATACAAGCACTATCTAGGCTAATCGCCAAAGAAAGTTTATTTTCATATTTTGAATTATATAGCTTAGAAGAAAAATGCTTAGGGCATGCTTTGCTAAATTGTCTGCCACCACATTATGCAAACGAGTTCACAGTTGGGTACATTAAAATACCATAGGTTACTTCGTCAAATAAGAAATATATGAAACGCAAGTATTTTTCATTAGATATAAAAATACACTCTAATTATAAATAAAATTAATCAGTGAACTGAGTAATCCAACATGTATATGGTCGTAATTTTGATTATACTAATTCTTCTTCTTATCGAATAGACAAAAACTAAAAAAAATAATATATGGTGTTGCAATATATTTATATTTAATATCTTTTGGGAGCTTCTCTACCAAGACAAAAAAGTTAGACACATGAATGATATGACTGATGACAACATGACTAAAGAAACCACTCGTGGCAAACAATCATACTGTGCCTAAACTTTTGGCAGATGAGAGCATATCAATTTCTATCGTGTTGTGTTAATGATGCAGCCATGAATTTTTACAGACTTATGTTAGATGCTATGATGTAATCTTGGATAAATATAGGTGGTTCACTAAGTCTTTGTGTTTTTTTCTTAAATAAATTAGGGTTGTGTTTTGCCAAAAAAACTAAATATTGGAGTTTTTTGTTATAAAATTTACAATATATAAAAGTTTTTTTTTTAATAAAAATTGGAACTCAACGCAAGATCCACATACGACCTTAGCCGAGCCGGTTAGCAATGCCAGTCCAATGAATGTAAGGACCAGAGCTAAAAAAATTGAGGGCCGAGATAAGTAATATTTTGCAGGGCAAAAAGTTCGAACTTCCTATTTTTGAACTATTTAACGCCACCATTATCGTTACATTATAGACAAACCGTTGTTTATTTTTGGCTGGTATAATACATATAATTTTTGGACCGGAAGTTCTAGCTTATAATATTTGGTGTCTGAATTGCTACTGCCTGTCAGTTTTTCTCTATCAATAGTCAATAAATCGTTAAACAGTAACTAGACACTTTGTGTATAGAATTAATGATTAAACGGATTATTCAGAACCTAAATGATAACGAATTATTAATTTATTTTTTATATACATTACATTATCTTGGTTTAGTAATAAATTGTTTTGATGCACTAGAAGAATTAGATATATAAAAAATAGATCAATTATGGATTTATACTAATATTATTTTTTGATTTAACTGATTTAAATCAATTTAGAATGATTTAGATCGGGTTTAACCCATTTAAAACTGTTTAAACCTAATTGAGTTATATTTTTGTGTATACAGATCATATTTTGTATATTGGATATAGACCCTATTTTGTATTACATATTGATTTAAACACCACCTAGACAAAATGTAGATATATAAAAAATAAATTTAGTAAGCAGGAAAAAAATAAGAATTTAAACTAAAATTCTTTTATTTTGGTAAAAATAAACTAAACCAATAATATTAGTAGGTTTCTAAATCCGACCATTACGCATAGGGCATATCTTATCCAACTACCTCATATCCAACTTAACGCAAACATCATAATGTCGGGTTCTATTGCGTTTGTTACCATCCATAAAATATGTCTTTCCTACATCTATAGTTTTTAATAGAAGATAGATTAATATCAAAATATCTTCACTAAACTCAAAATGTGTCTATTAGTTTTCGCCTTCTCGTTTATCTTTCTTTATTTTTAGTTAAAAGCGATATTTTTATGGTCGATCTCTGGATTTTTGATAACCTCATGGACTTTTACCAAACGGACTCTGACGTTTTGGGCCTGTGGTTTCAGAATATAATTTTTGTCCCATGCACAGGTTCCCTGCTAAAACGTGATTCTATATTCAAATTACACTATATGAAAGTTTTCACATTTGATTTAATCTGTAACGTTTTTAACACATCAAAAGAGATTCTTTAAAAAAAAAAGAAAGAAAGAAGAAAAGCTCATTTATGCTATGTCGAGCAGCAACCCGATTTTTTGACGGCTGAAACATCATCTCTGCTTCCAACATGTATCATTTGTCCTTTAGGCAAAGCAGTGGTTGGGTCATCTCCAGCTTCGAGAGCCTTCTTGCTAACGACTCTGTAAATCTGAGTGAGAACCTCTGTAAAAGCGTTTTCGACATTTAGAGCTTCGAGTGCTGAAGTCTCCATGAAGAAAGTGTTCTCTCTTTCTGCAAAAGCTTTCACTTCATCCGTTGAGATGGCTCGAAGGTGACGCAGATCAGCTTTGTTACCTACGAGCATGATCACAGTGTTTGCGTCCGTGTGGCCCCTTAGCTCATTTAACCATCTCTCAACGTTTTCGAATGTTACGTGCCGTGTTACGTCGTAGACCAGTAAGGCACCAACAGCTCCTCGGTAATAAGCGTTCGTGATGGCTCGATACCTAATTGGAAATACTGACTACGATTTATGCAACATATACTCAAGACAAAAAGTTGGCAATAAATTGATATTGTAGCTGAATAATTCGGGTTTGGTTTATATTCATTTTTGGTTAATCGGTTTTAAAAAAACTGGACTTAAATAAATCCCATTTTATAGCGTGGGTTGATGTAATTTATATTTTGGTTTGGATAAGTTCAGTTTGGTATTTATAAAATTAATGATGTTTTAGTTTTAGGGGGGTGTTATTCTATTAGTGATTTCAAATCAATTTAAAATATTTTACAATCTATCAAATTTTTAATTTTAAGATTGTTAAAATTGATGGATTCTAAAATATCTGCAATACCTCCTGAATTTTGAGTTTAATCATTTATTCATTCGAATCCATCACTGATGATTTGAAATCCATTTATATTACAAAGAATTTTAAAATCCTTAAAAGTTGAATAACACATGATTTTAAAACCTGAAATTCAATAATAAATTGAATAACTCTGAATTTTAAAATAGAATTTAGAATCATCAATCGAATAATAGTGGATTGTGTTTAGATTTAAACTCTTTTAAAATACATGATTGAATAACACCATCTATATTTTTTTCAATGAAACAAAATTAATATTATGTATTCCGGGGGTATGAGGAAATTACAAGTTTCGACTCAAACCCTGTGATAATAAAAGAACTATATATACAAAGTGTTCTAAGATTTTTTTTTTTTGGTAAACATAAGTATTCTAAGATATATATATATATATATATATATATATATATATAAATGAAAAATTTACACTCTATATAAATTAAGAATTAGATGTAGAATTAATTTTTGTAATAATTCTGATGAAATATAGAATAAACCCTGTGATAACCGATGTTATGATATACATACAAAATATTCTAAGGAATATAGAATAAGTTTGTAATTATTATTAGCTAGGTTTAAGCATTTGAATTTACATCTTCTTGATTACCTCTCTTGGCCGGCAGTATCCCATATTTGAGCTTTGACAATCTTGTCATCGACTTGAATGCTTCGTGTGGCGAACTCTACGCCGATGGTCGAGCGTGAGTCGTGGCTAAAGTCGTTTTTGGTGAATCGGGAGAGCAGATTTGATTTCCCGACGCCTGAATCTCCTGTTAAAACAACTTTGAACAGGTAATCATAATCGTCTTCAGATTTATAAGTTCCCATGTTTGTTCGATACCCTTTTGTCTATATGACGTTTTTCTAGGACAATCTATAGATATTTGGCTGTTCCAAAGAAGTTTGGATGACAAGGAAACTTAACACGACCTCTTCAAATGGCTATTTTGGATTTTTTTCTTAATTTTCTTAATTTATTTTTTATTTAACGTTTCCTGAATTGGAGCAGAGACCAATGTTTACAAATGTTGAATTTAAGATTGAGACTGAGAGGATTCAGAGAATCAAGGATTCTCCCCCATTTTACTCGTCATCTTAGTTTTGGGATACTCTCTATATAGATATATATCAAGATTGATCTTGCGATATACTATAAATTTTCGTGTGATGATCTTTGCTTGGGCTTTTTACTATAGTTTTTTTGTCTCTAAAAACGAGTGAAAATCATGTTTTTGACTAAACTGAAATATAATATTTACTAATTAATTATTATTTATTTATTGGGTGAGTGAACCAAATTAAGATGGTTTCACGTTCAAAAGAGTCTTGTAGGATACTTTGAGATGCCTCCATCGCATGTCCCGCATAGCAAATTTTGTTCTAATATTTCAAATGAAAGCCTAAGTAGAGTAACATTTTTACGATTGTCGCAACACAGGGCATTTGGTCTAGTGGTATGATTCTCGCTTAGGGTGCGAGAGGTCCCGAGTTCAATTCTCGGAATGCCCCTCTGAATTTTTTAGTAGCAATGCATGTTCTGAATGCCAGCTCAATCCTAACTTCGTAACAGCGAATACCTTTAGCTTTCAGGATTCAGACTAGTCTACTGCTCACCTTTTGTAATATTCACCAACCAGTATAATGCAACGCCATTATATGCTGCCTGAAAATGAAAACAATAGCAAATCCCATGCAAAGTTAAACAAGTTTCCAGCCGAAAAAAGGAGGTAGGTATAGATAAGTTGCTTTGACTTCACGTTGCATAACAGTTGGTTGTAAAATTGTCGTTTACACACGTGGTGTCGGTTTCAATTCTTGGATTCACCTGTTTAGAAATTATTGATTTAAGACTCTGAATAAAACAAGTAAACCATTTAAGACCACAGAAAGTTGAAAAACGCTAAAGAAGATAAAACACCAAACAAACACTTTCTGTAGAGTCATGGACACGCCGGAGACCAAACCGCACGTCATGGTGTTTCCTTTCCCAGCACAAGGCCACTTACTTCCTTTACTAGACTTAACTCACCAACTCTGTCTTCGTGGAGTCAACGTCTCCGTCATCATCACTCCCCAAAACCTCCAATACCTCTCTCCTCTCCTCTCAGCTCATCCCTCCTCCGTAACCTCCGTCGTCTTCCCTTTCCCTCCTCATCCTTCTCTCCCTCCTGGCGTCGAAAACGTTAAAGACATCGGAAACTCTGGTAACCTCCCAATCATGGCCTCCCTTCGTCAGCTCCGTGACCCTATCACCCTCTGGTTCCGTTCTCACCAAACTCCTCCTCCCGTTGCTCTCATCTCTGACTTCTTCCTTGGATGGACACAAGATCTTTGCCACCAGATCGGTATCCCTCGCTTCGCCTTCTTCTCCTCTGGTCCTTTCTTGGCTTCAGTTCTTCAATTCTGCTTCGATAATGTGAAATCAAGAACGTTGGAACCGGTTCGTTTCTATGATCTTCCTCGTGCTCCTGTTTTCGAGGAGGAGCATCTTCCGTCGGTGTTTCGACGCTCGTTGCAATCGCCGTCGCCGGATCTTGAAACCCTTAAAGCTGAATACTCGATGAATTTTTTGAGCTACGGTTGCGTTTTCAACACGGCAGAGTGTTTGGAAGCAGAGTATTTGGAGTATGTGAAAAAAAGAGTTGGTCATGACCGGGTTTACGGAGTTGGGCCGCTTTGTCTACTCGGTTTAGACCCGGTTAGTACGGTTAAATCCAGTTCTTGTCCGTTGCTGAGTTGGCTAGACGGTTGTCCGGGACGGTCAGTGTTGTACATATGTTTCGGAAGTCAAAAGGCGTTGACCAATGATCAGTGTGATGCTCTAGCACTTGGACTTGAAAAAAGCATGACCCGGTTTGTATGGGTGGTTAAGAAAGATCCGGTACCCGAAGATTTCGAGGAACGGGTTGCTGGTCGGGGGATGGTTATAAGAGGGTGGGCTCCGCAGCTTGAGGCTTTGCGACACGTGGCGGTTGGAGGGTTTTTGAGCCACTGTGGATGGAACTCGGTGCTTGAAGGGCTAACGAGTGGAACCATGATTTTGGGATGGCCAATGGAGGCTGACCAGTTTGTGAACGCGAGGTTGTTGGTGGAGGATTTGGATGTGGCGGTTCGGGTTTGTGAAGGGGGTGGAACAGTGCCTGACCCGGATGAACTTGGCCGGGTTATAGGTGAAACAATGGGTGAAAGTGGACGTGAGGTAAGAGCTAGGGTGGAGGAGATGCAACGGAAGTTAGTGGGATCAGTGACAGAAGGTAGCTCTTTTGCTGATTTAGAAAGACTGGTTAGAGATATTGCTCTTATTTAAGATTCGGTGTCGAGAGAAAATAAATAAATTTTTATTGTAAAGAAGCAAATGGTCAAATATTCAGAAGAAGCAAATGATCATTTTGCAAAAGAAAAGAAGAATGATTTGTGTATTCATATATGTTCCATTATATTTCGGTCGGATCATAGTTTCTGTTACATATTTTGCCTTTCAGACTGTACACCATGAGTGAAGATACCTCAATGTGACAACTGCTTGCTTCTTCACTGGTTGTTTTTCAGTTAACAATTTTGCTCTAGCAAATTCCTTTTAGTAGCCGTAACATTTTCCTAGCCTGTGTGAGAAAAAAATAACAAAAACTAAGATGCTGGTTATTTATAAATGAACACAAAAACCACAACAAAAAAAATCTATGAACTCTGCTCAATGCACCTTATAGGCTTTGAAAGCAGTCTGAAGATCGTTTACTGTTCTTCTTGGAAGCTTTTGAGTTTATAAGTCCCTGTCACAAAGAAGGACAAGTGAACACTAATTGTAATCTGCATTGATGATCACACCAAGTTTGGGAGGCAGTTCCCCTGTTCAGAGCGATCCACATCGTCTCAGACAACACCTTCCAGGAGGCGATGGTTAAGTTCAGAAGTGCAATTTGTCTACCACCGGTGGGTCTCCCCTATAACATTTTGCCATGGATTCTGTGGGCAATTTGGACTGCTAGAAACAACCTCCTGTTTGAAAACAGACACCAATCAGCGAATGACACAGCAAGGAAAGGGTTGATTTTGGCAAAGGAATGGGCAAAAGCATTGGAAAAAACAGGGATCAAAGAATCTATACCTTCGACACTGCCAAATCGAACCAGTATAGTAAGGAACCCTCTGGATGTTTCTCTCCGGGACACAAACCACACAGTTTGTATGACAGACGCTGCGTGGAACGAGAGCACATCAATCGCAGGTTTCGGATGGGTCTTCTCAGGAGCAAATCTGGAACTCCCGATCTGCGAATCGATGGTGGAATGCTGTATTTCCTCCCCCTTGTAGCGGAAGCCAAAGCGTTGCGATCTGCCCTTTGTGCGGCACTAACTAGGGACCTCGAGAACCTAAGGGTTTTCTCCGACTCACGAACGCTCATCAGAGCTATTTCAGGCAACACTCAGTTCAAGGAAATCATCGGTATTGTGAAAGACATCCGATCGATCTCTTCTGAGTTTGCATCTATCTCTTTTTCGCATGTTCATCGTTCTGGCAATGTTGTGGCCGACGATCTAGCTAAAGTGGCCCTTCAGGCCCACCTTTCTTTGTTGTCAAACTCTGGTGTTGGGCTCCTCTAGGCCATCTCCTCTCTTTTAATTTCTAATGCATTTTTCAGTGACAAAAAAAAAAGATCACACCAATGTAAAAAACAACATACCTTCTCGCTCTTGCTGCTTGTTTGTTTCCATTTCTTTGAATCAATTATTGCTTTGAAAAAATTCCCAGAACCCATCTTAGACTCTTGTCACTTGTCACCAAAACACCTTGTATGTATGCAAAAATGCTGCTTTAGCCCTGAGATGGAAGATCTATTAAGATAATTACAAGTATTCTTGTAACTACACTACTATACAGCTAAGAGCAATATACCAAGATTAGAGAACATACCTAGAAAGAAGCTCAAAAAAATCCTGAGTTCAAGGCCGAAGACAGAGATTTTGTGGACTGAATGATTAGAAGTTTTTTTTTTCTCGGTGGCTGTAGTAAGGAAGACGTAATAGAAAAGAGTTATAAAACGGCGTCATAATTCCTGAAAAATATTATCATAAGGCTGGGAATCAATTTTTTTTTTTTTTTGGAATCAAATTATAATCAGTGATTGTTGCTAAATCAAAATCACCAACCAACAGTCTTAATAATGTTAAAAAAAAAATTAATACTACTAACTAGGATATAAGATCCGTCAGGTTGGACTGTGTTTTACTTTTATCACGTTGTCTTACCGTCTCTTTAAAGCTACCAAAAGGTCAAAAACAATATTTTCACCAAGAGGTCCTAAGTTCATTCATGACCCTGTTTCGAATTTCCGTGACTCGCAAGTACACCTCTAAACTTAAAAGTTGAAAAGCAGTGACATTAATCACCATATACCAAACGTGGAGACTTTAAAAACTGAAAACAAAAATCAAAAATCAAACTAGGGGGCATATAGGTATCAAATAGTTTCTCAAAGTGGTTGTTTTAATTACCAATGATTAACAAGAAAAGGAATGGTTAGCAGTCTTCTTTGACTTCGGCTGAGGGGTGCGAAGTATTCATAGTCAATTGATTGCAACTACCAGTTTTAACCATCTACAGTCAGGATACAAAATTAAATAATAAATCGTGTTATAGAAAGTATCAATTTTTTTGCGATTATTAGAAAAAAAAATTGTGGTTTGCCCAACAAAGAAAAAAAAGAAAATTTTGTGGACTCTCAGCAGCTCATCCACCAGGACAATCACATCTGTGGGTTGTGAACGATGTTTTATTGTTTTGAGTTTAGGTCATATGTACATATGCTATATTTGGGTTCTTTTGTTCATACGGCTTTTCTACACAGCCAGTTTTAGCCTGTTATTGTTGATGATTCTTTGGGTTCTTATGGTTCTTTTAGTTTTTCCAATTGTTTTCTGATTTTCTTTAAATAAACACAAAATTAAATCATTGGTGTCCTTTATATTTAATTTATATCGTTGTTTTATGTAAAAGTCATCGTAAATTATTTTAAACTTTAACTCTAATTTGGAAACACTAAACAATGTGACTAAGGAATAGATAAAAAAACATGTTTTTTTTGGCTATAAAAACATGTCAATTGGGTGGTTAAACTATTATATTTTCAAAAGACAGTTGTAGCTCCAGAACTCTAGTTGGCTTATGAATTTTCCTTTGCCCAAAAAAAAACTATTAGGTAATTTATTTTGGTTGCATCTTTCACAAGTATAAGGGTACTTCATCCTTAACTCTAACAATTTTTATCATCAGTTGTTTGAAAAATATTACTTTGCAAATCAGAAATTTACCAAAGATCTTAACTTCTTGTTATAGAAGTTAACTTCAACCAACAGTGAACTCGACCTTATCATTTTCTCAAGCTTTTTAAATTATTCAAATATTTCTTAAACATATATGAGGGGGCAGAAACTCCAAACTAACATCTAAAACCACTACTATTGATTTTCTTTAATCTTTATGTCTTTTTACACATATAAATAGTAGACCATTTAACGTTTTTTTCTACAACTTGTATGTATAGTATTTTTATTTCTAAACAAAATTTCATCGATTCCCACAAGCAGCAAAATTAAAAGTAAACTAATCCTACTTGTTGTGCACTAATTCAAATCAACCCTGTTCTGTTATTCAACTGATAATATGTTAATATATCATATTATCAAGTTCATCACAGGTGATCGTATTTCAACTCTTAATCAAAATATATTCAAAGAGAATGTCAACTCTCAATTATCCTTATATTAGAAGGATACATGTACTTGTTAATTTTGTATCATTATTAACTTCTGAGAACCATTTTTTATAGAACAAAGAGAAGATGGGATTCAACGACCCTTCGTTAAACACCATCATCCTTTGGTTCGCCGCCGTAACGTCTCTCTTGACTATCTTTGTTATTTTCACCCTTTTCGTTATCTTTTTGGTCAAACGCCGTAGGTTTGTGGATGTATTACCGGAGACAGAAGATGAGCACCACCGCAGAAGAGAACCACAGGGAGAAGGGCTTAGCGCTTCCGTGATTGCTTCCTTTCCGAGCTTTTCTTACAAACCGGACAATAACGATCTCGAGAGCAACAATCAGGAGATGGAGTGTCCGGTTTGCTTAGGGTTAATCCCCAAGGATGCTGTAATTAAGGTTTTACCAAATTGTAAGCACATGTTTGATGAGGAATGTATTGGTAGGTGGCTTGTATCGCACACAACTTGTCCTGTGTGTCGTACAATGGCTAAGCCGGTGGCTAGCACTAGTGAGGATAAGGTTTTAGAAAGTATAGTATAGTTGATGGTTAATTTTATATGTCAGTTATATGTTTTTTTCTCTTGCTAATTGTAAATTGTAATATTTCTTATTAATATCAAAATGTACAAATGCTATACTCAGCATGAGCAGAGACGTATACTACTTGAATCTATCGATTAATTGAGTCAATTTATCGAGAAGTTATACATAGCTCGTGTTCGGTTCGTTGTATCATATATACTATCTTAGATGGAAGAGTAGAAAAGGAAAATAGTTTTTGTTTTGGGTTTTATGGTCAATATATCAAAACCAAAGAATATTCTTTCAGAGGATTTTATTTTATTATTAGGAGGAACAGTGTAAACTTACATATTGCCACGTTCGAGTTCTGAATATTAATCAAGTTTGTTATTAAACAGTTTTTGACCTACAATTGTACATGCCTTATTCATCAATATCCTCTAAATATACTCTAGTACGTCATGAAGCGCGATGACAGTCGCTCGATATACTTATCTTAATACAAAGTCAAATCTTCTAAGGTATGCAACTACACATATTTTTTTGTTAGTCCAAGACGTTGGCCCAAAAGAGTAATGCATACAATGATACAAAGGCATATATTCCTAATGAACCAAAATAAATTACATTATTTTTATGTTTAAATTATATTTCCGAAAGAAATGACAACATATTTTTTGAGAAAAGGCATTCATAAAATAAAATCCTCTGTAAATATTCTTTTGGCTAACCAGAAGTCAAATGACAACATCTGATCAGTTTACAATAAGTTTTACTCATGAGTGTTATTTCTTTCCAATTAAAAAAAAGTTTGTTAACTTTAAACGAATATGTCTTGATCGTATTTTATAATTTGGTATTTTTTTTATATTTTTTTACATTTTTCTTACTAATTTAGATTAGGTCGACAATTCTGTTGTCTCGATATAAACCTGTGTACCTAAATAAGAAAGGATTTGTCTCCTTATACTTTTGTCCTTATATACTTTTGTTTTTATAAATACGAAATTAACACTATAATTAAACAGAAAGCATACTTTTATTAACCATAAATATTAACAATATTTCTGTTTGTTATTCTTCATTAAAAAACCTACAATTAAGAATGTTCGTCCAATGTTTACTCTGTTCCATTTAGGGATGGAACTGATTAGAATATCCAAAAAATTTTGAGTTTCAGATATCCATCTACATATTATATTATCCATATACATTTTTGGATCCGGACACTGATCCGTAAAAAAAAAAAAAACCTTTAAAAATACTAAAATATTAAAAATAATACAAAATTAAATATTTATCAATGTTTAGAAAAAGAAAACACATAAAACATATTATAAAAATTATTTATTTATAGATATTAATATATTAAAATAGTTATTGATAAAATTTAAAATTAATATGTTTAAAAAATTTGGATTTGGATATCATGACAATTTCAAGAAATCCGAGATTTTTATATTTGGATCTAAATCCGGACACACCCAAATATCATATTTTCATAGTAGAGCCGGAGCAGATCCGGATCCAACATAATAATTTCGCCCCTAATCCCGCCTCTTCACAATCCCGGATAGACCAAGCTGATTCTTCGGCGATCTCTGCAACGTTCTCACCGGTTCTCTTCGGCGTTCTCTCTGCCGGATACCACAACTCCTTCTTCGTTTAGGTTTTTGACAAGATCCGATAAAAACAGAAAGAAAAATCTCGAATTTGCATTAACATTTCACAAAATATAATTGAGATATATGCTTATTGATTGTTCTGATATTCTGTAGTACGTATGCATATGATATTTTTAACTCTTGGAGATTTTTTTATATTCTTAATCTGAGAGGGCCACATCATCATAATCTAACTCACACATAATCTAATATGTATGTAGACGGACATACGCAAGGAGTGACATAGCAAAGTATTTGCAAGAACTGCATTAATTATTTGATATTTCTTCAAAGATGAGCTCACAAACATACAATACAACCAAATTGAACAATTAAAATGTGTGAAAGCAACAAAACACCGACAAAAGACTGTTTGGGAAGTTGTAACTTAAGTTTCACCTAAAGGTGGAAACCTAGTGCTTGCCTAGAAATTGATAACGGAGATAGATAAGGACAAGAGAGAAGATATACATAGCAAAGGCCAATACACAGATCCAGAAGGGGTAAGTCGATATCAGATAAGCCGGTAAGCCAATTGCAAGGCCAACGACCACAAGAATAAGAGCTTCTACCGAGCAATTCCATGTCAAGCCTCTCGTGTATACAACCGCCAATATGATTGACAATCCCATGAGATTGTTCATTGTAATATCTTTGGATCTGTGAATACCAATAGAGATGCTCTTAAAATATTTTGAGTTATCTTATTGCCTGCGTCTATATCATGTAATGTAACTTGTTGCTTAAGTAATGAATTGTGAAAGTTAAAACTAACCTCGGCGAAGGTACTGGACGAGACTCTTCTCTTGTCTTTCGGACGACAGAAGCGCATTGATAGTGTGTTCTTTAAGTTTCTAGACAAAGGGATCATCACGAACACGATGTAAAAAGAGGGAATTCCAGCTGAGACTGATAAGAGCTCGATGTTCATCATAAATGGCTTTGCTAGAAAGATGACAATTAAGATCCCTATGACTACTTCAGTCGCAGCTCCAAACGTTTCCGTAGAGAAAAATTTAGTAACAATCGTTTTCTTTGGTACTTTCACCTTTAGAACTCCGTGATCACCCTGCAGCACATCATGAGTTGATTTCATAATAACATTTTTTTCTGCTAAGTATTTATTGTGATTTTTTTTAAAAATATTAAAAAAAAATGTTTAGCAGGTTGTATTGATGTTAGTTTTATTACAAAACATATTCCACCGTTAATGAAGATAAAACTTTTGAAAAAAATGTTTCACAAAATAAAGCTTTTTTGTTTTCTATAATTTTCTTTTTATAATAGTAAATTGTATAATAGTAAATTGTATAAATTTTAAGAAAATTATTTTCTAGTTTGTTGAATTTCCACTGGTTTAATTTTATTGAAAATAATAATCATATAAAAAGATATATTTATGATATAGATTAATATTTTTTGTTAATACGTGTGAACAAATGAAAAAAAAAATTGTAATGAATCTAAAAATGTAGAAAATCAAGAAATTGTTATAGGCTTACATTGTGATTCTCTTTTTCTTCCTCTACGTTGTCGCAAATGAATTTGTATTGTTTGAGAAACTTCGTGACCCCTTCCTCAAATTCTTTCTCATTTAATTCACGTTTTTCATCTCCATTGAAATCCTCAAGAAAAATTCTACCAATCTCATTTCTGTCGCATTTCATTCTCCCCAAGTTCCAAAACTCTATGGCTAAATCTTTTAGCTCAGATATTTGTATCTTCCCATCTCCATTTGTATCAGTTTTCTCAAACAAACTACCAAGTTTAAGAAATGATTTACCATGTAAGAAAGCTAAAATGAAACAATTGTTGCTTCAAAAATGTAAAGAGAAAGAAGATAAAAATAACCTTTTTAAGCTCTCTTTGTTTATCTCTCCATGTTCTATAAGGTTTTGTGGTGAAAACCTCTGTAAGAGCATATGAACTTCTGACATGATTTCAAATCTTGCGTAATCTAAGCTCTTCTCTTGGTTAGCCCGATCAACATACTGTGAGTTTCACACAGGAAAAATAGCATTCGTAGGTGAGACAAACAAAACGAAACCAAAAGTGTTTACACAGGGCCAGCTTAGTAGAGAGAGATATATATGTTATACTTGTTGCATATTTGGATAGCAATAAAAGAATATAGTATTTAAAAAAAATAGAGTATATGTTTTACAAAAAAATAGCTTATATTTTAAAAAGATTTTATTTTTTTAATAGTGTAGAAGATAATTAATTATAGGAATCTACAAAAATATTTGCCCAAGGGTCTTTAATGACGCTGAGCCGGCGCTTGGTTTACATGTTTTTAAAGGGATTCATACCGAGTAAACAAAGTAGACAACGGTTGAAGAGAAGATATTATTAGTGTGATCAATATAATGATATGACTCCAAGATTGTGAATCACATATCGCTGAAAGTGTCACCAAGAGAAAGGGAGCTAGACTCAACAACATTATCCCAGCAGCTTTCTTGTTCTTTGGATCCACTTTTACTTTTGCTTCTGCAGATCGAGAGATAAATAAACACAAACTCTTCATACCAACAAAATTACTTTTAAAAAAGGGGAAGATAAAAAGAATCTGCAGTCTGCAAGAATTCAAGTTTCTCTCATATCTTTTGCTCATTAAGTAATGGATTCACATATTTGACAAACAAATAATTAAAAAAGAAACTGAGCTTACCAACGATGGCTTTCACTATCTTCTTTCTTTGGCTCCATCCATCGTGTATGATTTTCTGATGAACATATAGTAACGAATTATAAATAGAGAGAACTTGTAAGATTATACTCCCTCTGTTTCATTATAAGTGTCACTCTACAGCTATGCACACGGATTAAAGAAACAATTAATTTTACATATTTCCTATATAAAAACACAATTACCCACACACCTAACCATATTTTAACCAATAGAAAAACAAATTACATAATAAAATTAATAAATTTTGCATTAAAAACCGAAAACGACACTTATTTTGTAACACAGAAAATTCTCTACAATGACACTTAATATAGAACGGAGGGAGTAGAATTTATTCTTACATAATAGGGTGGGTGACCATTTGAAGAACAGTATAGAATATACACGAGTTCTCTCGTATATTAACTTAAAAAAACTTAATATATGTTTCTTGTTTCCCGTGCAACACGAAACAAGACGTAGAAAATGTTTTATATGTTTCTTGTTTCTTAATTCTTGTGCAACACGAAACAAGATATAGAATGTTATATAGAATGGTCACCCCCACGTCGAGAAAAATGGTCACCCACTTTATTTCTTCAAATAGTAGCTATTCTGTTAAATAAATTTTTGTCATGAGATCTAACAATATAAATAGATTCCAGACTCAGACCAAAAGAAACAAGAAAAAAAAAAAACTAAGTTCTCCTTACTGTCTGGTCAAAACTCGGACCAGTGATGCTAAACACAACACAAGCTCCCCATTGAATTGTGAGAGCAAACACAGTGTATCCCACAGTAACTCCAACATTGTTATCGACGAAGGAGTTAGCTACATCGCTGCTCAATGATAGTCCATTCGCTGAGATCAAAGCCCCCCAAGCAAGTTTAAGGTCCAATATACATAATGTTTTCACGTAATTTCTTAGTTGTGAGACAAAGATAGAGGATTCTTACAGAGCATAAGGACAATTCTCGGAAACATTATAAGAAGTGGAAAGACGATTCCGCTATAGAATCCGACTTCAAAGATTAAAAAGAGCTTCGACCTTCCCATGGACAAGAAATAGTCACCAATGATCAAGAGACCACCAAATGTGAGTACTTGGAAGACATAACCTCCAACATTATTTGCACATGGAAGAAATCCATAGATATGTTCACACTCGGTCCCGGACAAGGTCTTAGGAGGGTCGAGAGTGAGAAACTTGTAATCCACCGAGACGTCATGGATACCATCAGAGATCAAGACTGAGTTATTCAAAGGGAGTGGACTCAGGACACGAGAGCTCGCACAAGAGATGATCAGAGACAGGGAAAGAATAGAGAAGAAGAGAGTAAGACTTGCCATGGAAGTAAACTCGAGATCGGTGAGGAAGGTTTAGTGGGAAATTTAGTCGGAAGGTTTTCCTCAATATATACACAATACACTAGCACAAGCACAAGCACAGTAAACCTCACTATGTGACAAGATCTAACTAATATAATAAATACACGTTTTAAGGTTAATATTTATACGATGATGACTCAGACAACTTGATCTTTAATTAATACCTCGACTGTATTATTGCACATTTGCACTTGGTAAGTCATATTAATATAGATTTTTAAAGACTATTGACTTTTATACTAGTAAATGGTATGAAGAACCGGCAGTGGCGAACTATCCTTGTGAGATTACAGCCATATGTCCCATGTGGTTTTTATGATAAACAAAATCTACTTGTATTTTCTTTAAAAAAACTCAGAGAATATTGCAAATTATTTTATTGATCCCAATAATAAGAGTCCAATAATATACTAGTTAAATTGACCAATAATAAGAGTCCAATAATATACTAGTCCAATAATAATCTACTTGGCAAATGATTAAAATATATTATGTTGTAATTTATATTCCCATAGAACTGTCTTACTCTTAATATATTTACATAATAATACATGATTAGTTCGATTATTACTATTTTGCATTAGTGAAGTTTTTATTCAGTTTTTTGCATTAATCAAGTTTTTTTATTTAATTTTTTAGCCACAAGGTCAACTATTTGTTGTGTACTTACTATTCTTACAAACACCAAGATCGAGTAAAATAAAGGTTCAGTTTGAGAAGGGGAGGGGGTTAATTGAAGTAACGTGAAAGAAAATCACAAAGACAAACCGTGAAAAAGAATCCCGATGCTATGAGGGAATATAAAATAGAATAGGGTTAAGGATTTACTAAACCCAACACATCTAGGATATAAGATTTGTCAGGTTGGAGTTTTTTTATCACTTTGTCCTGTTGTCTATTTAAAGTTGCTAGAAATCTTATTGTCAAGAAGAGTAGTAATCACCACTGAGTACTTATTTCAACCTAAAGAAGTCATAAGTTTATCACACTGTTTCGGAACTTCGGTATACACCTCTAAACTTAGAAGTTGAAAAGCAGTGACATATTTAGTTACCAGGTTCATACGTGTTGAAAACTTAAAAGAAAAATCACGAATATGGTTAGGAATTATTTATATTCTCCCCAATCAAGAGCCATAGACAATTAATCATGGTAATATACTTATAAGCCATCCTAGGTCTGGAACCAACAATTATCTTATGACATAGGGTAAAGTATCACTTCTTCTACAGAAATCGAACTAGGAGTACAAAAAACTCATCTCCCTGTGTTGATTTGATTCATTTTAGGTTATTAACTCGTCAAACCTCTATTTTACATTCACTTTATGCTATGTTTTCTTTTGTTCATATGGATTTACGATTGAGGAAACGATGATGTTTATGATGAGATATTGGAGACAAAAGAATCATCAAGGACTGCATTACTTCAAAGACAAGCTCACAAACATACAGTACAAGCAAACTAAACTATTGAAATGCGAGAAAGCTATAAAATACCGGGAAATGCTCTTTGGGAGGTATTAACTTAAGTCTCCCCCAAAGGTGTAAACTTAGTTCTTGTCTAGAAACTGATAACGGAGATAGATAAGGACAAGAGAGAAGATATACATAGCAAAGGCAAATAAACTGATCCAGAACGGATAAGTCGATCTCAAATAAGCTGGTAAGCCAATTGTGAGGCCAACGATGACAAGAATAAGAGCTTCTACCGAGCAATTCCATGTCAAGCCTCTCGCGTGTATAACCGTCAATATGATTGACATTCCCATGAGGTTGTTCATTGTAATATCTTTGTAGATCTGTGGAAACCAATAAAAATTCCCTTAAACTTTGAGTTATCTTATTGCCTACGTATATATTATGTAACATAATTTTTTTTGGATATTTAGTATGGGCTGATTTGGATAACCTGGGTAGAAACACACTTAGTACTACGGTGTAATTAAACTACTTATGGAGGTGAGTGTTTTAGCACATTCACAAATCTCACATACCACTTGACCATATCCATGCGGGCTTATGTTATGTAACTTGTTACTAAGTAATGAAATGTGATAGTTAAAACTGACCTCAAAGAAAATACGCGATGAGGTTTTTTCCTTGTCTTTCGGACGACAAAAGCGTGTTGATAGAGTGTTCTTTAAGTTTCTAGCAAGAGGGATCATCACGAAGACGATGTAAAAAGAGGGAACTCCAGCTGAGACTGATAAGAGCTCGATGTTCATCATAAATGGCTTTGCAAGAAAGAGGACAATTAAGATCCCTATAATGACTTTCATCGCAGCTTCTAACGTTTCCGTATAGAGTAGTTTAGTACCAAGCGGTTCCTGTAGTGTTTTTTCCATCGTTATAGTTCTCTTCTGCTCCTGCAACGTATCATCATTTGGTTTCATAACCCTTTGAAACTAGAGAAATATATTTTCAAAAATGACATTTTCTGCTAAGTATTTTTATTGTGAACTTATTTTTATCAAAAAAAAAATTATAAACAGAATGTAGAAATGCAAGAGTTTGTTATATTATATCAAGAAAAGTTGAGGTTATTAAACTTATAATTGCAATAATCTTTTCTTGAAAAGATAAATGCTTACATTGTGATCCTTTTTCTCGTCATCTACGCTGTCGAATTTGAATTTGTGTTGTTTGAGCATAGACGTGATCCCTTCCTCAAATTCCTCCTCGTCTAATTGACCGTCTTTGTTTTTATCGAATTTTTGAAGAAATTCTTTAGCAAGCTCATCCATCTCGCATTTCAGTATTCCAAAGTTCCAGAACTCTATGTTAAAGTCTTTCAGCTCAGATATTTGTATTTTCTTATCTTTGTTTGTATCAGTTATCTCAAACAAACTACACAAATATAAGCAATGATTTAATGAAACTACCATTGCTTCAAAAGTATAAAAAGGGTGAAGTTAAAAACAACCTTTTCATGCTCTCTTTGCTTATCTTTCCATTTTCTATTAAGTTTTTTGGTGAAAACCTCTTTAATAGCTTATGAACTTCTGACATGATCTCAAACCTCGCGTGATCTAAGCTCTCCCTTTGCTTAGTCTTATCATACTGCGAGTTTCCACACACAGAAAAAAAAAAGCATGCATAGGTGAGCCAACAAAATGAAACCAAAAGGGTTTACATTTGCTTTATGAAAAAAACATTTGCTTTTCAAGGGGACTCATACCGAGTAACAAAAGTAGACAATGGTTGAAGAAGAAGAGATTATTAGTGTTGTCAATATGATGATCTGCCTCCAAGAGTGTGAATCACATATCGCTGAAAGTGTCACCATGAGAAAGGGAGCTAGACTCAACAACATAATCCCTGCAATTTCCTTGTTTTTGGTGTCCACATCTGCGCTTTTTTCTGCACACAGATAATTAAACACAAAATCTTCATACCAAAAAATACTCAAAGAAAAGAGAAACAATCTATCTGCAGCCTTCAAGTCAATGAACTTACCAACGATGGCTTTCAAGTTATCCCTTTGGCTCCACCATTCACGTATGATTTTCTGATGAACATATATAGTAACGTATTTTAAATAGAGAATTTGTGAGATGACCATATTATAAATAGAGTGTGGATCCGTGGATGGCCATTTGGTGGATAGTACAGAATACATATGATAATGCCCAATGTCATACTCGTCTATGTTTCTTGTGTAGCAAGAAACATAAAAAGATGAAGGCTATTTTCGTCTTTACAATTCACCAAATGGTCACCCGCTTTAATTATTTAAATACAACGGATAGCTATTCTATTTATTTTTTTTATAACGCTAAGAAATCAACAAAAGTTTGAGGGTAAACAAATGTGATAAACTAAAAACAGGAAAATGAGATGTCAGTAGACACCATCACAAGACAAAAAAACATGTGATAAAGGAAACTTGGGTATGATCTTATTTATTATAAACAGAATTATGGTCATGAGATCTTAGCAATATAAATAGTATGATCTCACAACTCATACATTCCAGATTCGAAGAAATCTTACAGTGATTGTTTTTCTTTCTTCATTTTCCAAACTCGGACCAGTGATGCTAAACACAACACAAGCTCCCCATTGAATTGTGAGAGCAAACACAGTGTATCCCGCAGTAACTCCAACGTTGTTATCTACGAAGGAGTTAGCAACATCGCTGCCCGATGATAGCCCATTCGCTGAGATCACAACCCCAAAGACGAAACGTTTTAAGGTCGAATATATATAAAGACAAATTTCATAATTAGCACTTTTAAAAAAAAAAAAATCCCCGCAATATCATTTAGTATTAATTAGCAAAAAAATCAAATTATTTTGCATCCTAAACCATAACTTTAGTTCCAGCCCCTAAATATATCTATCTATACTATTATTTACAAAATAATTTTTTTTATTCTGAACTCTCATATTGAAAATTAGAATGATTTAAATCAACGATATCCTAATAATTTAATATAATTTATTATATAAATAAAAAACCAAGTTTTTATTAGATGAAAAAAATAATTCTTATATATTGTGTTGTTATCTACTCAATAATATTTTTTCTACTACCAAAGTTAAAAATTTAAGATATAAAATCATTTATAGTTATAATTTATAATTAATTATTAATCAAACAAAAACATTTGTATAAAGATATTTTCTAAATTATTTCTAATAGGTTTTTCAAAATTTCAACACAAGAATAAACATATATATTTTAATGCAAAACTTTTTCATATATAAATAAGTTGATATTTAATTTAAACTTTTTGAAAATATAAATAATAACTTATCATGCTGGTTTTTGAATTAATAAAACATAAATTAATAAGTGTTGTAATAAACACCTAGTACTAACTCAAACTCAAATAAAAATTAAAAGTATTTTTTAATTAATGTTATTTTGTGATTTTCTATTTTCAAGAAAAAAAAATAATTTAGTGTCATGTAAAGGTATTTTCTATATACTATGCTTTCCGATGATTTCATAGTTGTGACTTGTGAGCCAAAGAACGAGGACCCTTACCGAGCATAAGAACAATTCGTGGGAACATTGTAAGAAGAGGGAAGATGATTCCACCATAGAATCCAACATCAAAGATTAAGAAGAGTTGCGACCTTCCTATGGACAAGAAATAGTCACCAACGATCAAGAGACACCCAAAGCTGAGTACTTGGAAGAAATAACCTCCAACACTATTTGCACATGGAAGAAAACCATAGACATGTTCACATTCGGTCCCGGACAAGGTCTTAGGAGGGTCGAGAGTGAGAAACTTGTATTCGGAGACGTCATGGACGCCATCAGAGATCAAGATGGAGTTGTTTAGAGGAAGTGGACTTAGGACACGAGAGCTCGCACCAGAGATGATGAGAGATAGGGAGAGAAAAGAGAAGAAGAGAGTAAGACCTGCCATATGGAAGTAGAACTGATCAAGATCTAGGAGGGAGATTTTGTGTGGAATTAAGTCGGAAAGGTCTTCCTCCATATTTATACACAAACATAGTAAACACCATGGGACAAGATCCAACAACTATATAATAAACAAACATTTTAAGGTTTATTGTTCATACGATGATGACTCAGACGAGTGGAATCTTTAATACGTCAACAGTATTATTGCGGTTGGTACTTGGTAGGTCAATACTAATATAAATTTTTAAAGACTAATGACTTTTGATAGTGGAGCTCCTTACTCTAATAGTTTCATTAATTGTTCTTTGGCTTTTTCTACACCAAGAAATCTGGAATCCGCGTCTAGATAATGCAATTTATGATCAATTATAATAGAAAAATCCTTACAGAAATCGCAACTAGTACCGTTTTCTATGTTGTGAATGGTATGAACAATGCGCTTTAAAATCGTTTTAAGGTTCCTTGTTCATACGATGATGACTCAGATGAATTAGATCTTAATAAGCCAATAGTAATATCGAGGTTGCTAAGTCATAATAATATAGATTTTTAAAGACTAATGACTTCTGATAAAGCGTTTTAACCAACTGTTAAATTTCTACTTTTTATTTGTAGCGAATGGTATGAAGAACGTGCTAATAGAATTCTTTTATCAGTTAAACAAGTTTCTGGAATTCCTTATCTTTTGTAATTCTAGCATACGTTCATAACTAGCATACGTTCCTAATTGCAGCAAATGATTTTACCGTTACACCAAAAAAATGTCAATATGTTTGGATGATGTTCGTACGTGATCAACTAACTTATAAAGATTTTAAAGTTATCACACGTAATAAATAAAATATCTTAAATTTTGGTTATGAATACATTATTTATGATTCATTATTTTTCGGAATTTTTTTTGTAGACTCTTCTTTTGGAGTTTTTAGTCAACAACATTTTATAAACATAACTATTTTTTCAAAATTTACAACTTATCACTATCTATACTATTATTTGAGAAGTAAATTTGCTGATTTGTCATATTCTTTATAATTTTAGGTAATTTTTCTTATTTGTCATGTTCTTATAATTTTGACTAATGATTAATTAGATTTATTAATATATAATTAACCATAAACTAAAAAAAAATTATTATATAATTAACCATAAATTTCCTCCACAATTTTATGTAATTTTGTTTATTTTTCATGTTCTTATAATTTTGACTAATGATTAGTTATTATTCTTATCCAATAATTAGATTTATTAATATATAATTAACCATAAACTAAAACAAATAAAGATATATAATCAACCATAAATTAGAAACAAACTTTATTGTTTTTGATGATTATCATTATCAAAACATAGTTTGTAATCACCACTGAGTACTTATATTAACCTAAAGATGTCATAAGTTTATCAAACTGTTTCGAAATTTCTGTATACACCTCTAAACTTATAAGTTGAAAAGCAGTGACATGTTAGTTACCAGGTATCATACGTGTTGAAAACTTAAAAAGAAAATCACGAATATGGTTAGGAATTATATTCACCCAATACCGAGCCATAGACAATTAATTATGGCAATATACTTATAAGCTATCCTAGGTCTGGAACCAACAATTACTAATATCGAACTAGGAGTGCAATAAATCAACTCCCTGTGTTCCACTAATCAACGCATCGAGATTTGATTCATTTGAGGTTATTATTAACTCGTCAAACCTCTAGTACATCACTTTATGCTATGTTTTCCTTTGTTCATATGGATTTGTACAATTAAGGAAACGATGATGTTTATGATGAGATATTGTAGACAAAGAATCATCAAGGACTGCATTACTTCAAAGACAAGCTCACAAACATACAGTACAAGCAAAACTGAACTATTGAAATGCGAGAAAGCTATAAAATACCGGGAAGTGCTCTTTGGGAGGTTGTAACTTAAGTCTCACCTCTAAAGGTGTAAACTTAGTTCTTGCCTAGAAACTGATAACGGAGATAGATAAGGACAAGAGAGAAGATATACATAGCAAAAGCAAATACACTGATCCAGAACGGGTAAGTCGATCTCAAATAAGCCGGTAAGCCAATTGCGAGGCCAACGATCACAAGAATAAGAGCTTCTACCGAGCAATTCCATGTCAAGCCTCTCGTGTATACAACCGCCAATATGATTGACAATCCCATGAGGTTGTTCATTGTAATATCTTTGTATATCTGTGTAAATCAATTAAAATGCCCTTAAACAACGTCTATATATATATAAATATCATATAATGTAGCGTGTTATTCAAGTAATGAATGTGATAGTTAAAACTAACCTCAGAGAAGGTATGTGACGAGATTTTCTTCTTGTCTTTCGGACGAGAGAAGCGTGTTGATAGAGTGTTCTTTAAGTTTCTAGCCAAAGGGATCATCACGAAGACGGTGTAAAAAGAGGGAACTCCAGCTGAGACTGATAAGAGCTCTATGTTCATCATAAATGGCTTTGCAAGAAAGAGCACAATTAAGATCCCTATGATGACTTCAATCGCAGCTCCTAAAGTTTCCATATAGAGAATTTTGGTGAAAAACGATTGCTGCGGTGGTTCTTGCATCTCTAAAACTCCCTTCTTCTCCTGCAACACATCATGATTTGGTTTTATAATGAATGTCTTTTGAAACTAGAGAAATATAAATAACAAGTGACATTAATTTTCTGTTAAGTATTTTATTGTAATTTCTATTTGCACAAAAGAAAATGTAGCCGTTATAATGAAGTTATTTTTATAAATTATAAACAAAAATATTTTCTTGAAATGATAAATGCTTACGGTGTCATCCTCTTTTTCATCATCTAGGCTGTCGAATTTGAATTTGTATTGTTTGAGCATATTCTTGACCCCTTTCTTAAATTCGGTCTCGTCTAAATAACCGTCTCCGTTTTCATCGAATTTCTTAAGAAAGTCTATAGCAAGCTCATCTATTTCGCATTTCATTCTCCCAAAGTTCCAAAACTCTACGGTTAAGTCTTTTAGCTCAGATATTTGTATCTTCTTATCTCCGTTTGTATCAGTCAACTCAAACAAACTACACAAATATAAGCAATGATTTAATGATGTGAGAAAGATGAAATGAAACAATCAATATTGCTTGAAAAGTATAAAGAGAGAAAGAAGTTATTAAAAGAACCTTTTCAAGCTCGCTTCGCTTATCTCTCCATTTTCTAGTAAGTGTTTTGGTGAAAACCTCTTTAATAGCTTATGAACTTCTGACATGATCTCAAACCTCGCGTGATCTAAGCTCTTCTTTTGGTTTTCCTGATCTTTATACTACGAGTTACCACAGAAAAAAATTCATAGGTGAGACAACAAAGGGAAACCAAAAGGATTTAAGTTTGTTTTTTTAAAGGGACTCATACCGAGTAAACAAAGTAGACAACAGTTGAAGAAGAGGATATTATTAGTGTTATCAATATAATGAAGTGCCTCCAAGAATGTGAATCACATATAGCTGAAACTGTCACCATAAGAAAGGGAGCTAGACTCAACAACATAATCCCTACATATTTTTTGTTCTTGGAATATTCCACGTCTACACTTGCTTCTGCGCATAGATAAACACAAAATCTTCATATATACCAAAAAAAATACTCAAATAAAAGAGAAACAATCTACAGCCTTCAAGTCACTAAGGCTTACCAACGATGGTTTTCACTATCTTATGTCTTTGGCTCCACCATTCTTGTATGATTTTCTGATGAGCATATTATAAATAGAGAGAATTTTTTAGATGACCATAATTTTCTGCATATAATCGTAAATAATAAAGTGGATGACAGGACAGCACACAATACCGACGAGAATGCCCCAATACCATACCAAATGATCACACACTTTATTTCTTTAAATAGATAGCTATATATTCTATTAATTATAAACAGAAGTACGGTCATAAGAGCATATTTAATGCATGTTGCTTAGAGAGTTGATTAGGAGGAGAGGGGTGCTTAATTTAAAGAGAGAGTATGAAAATTGTTTAATTATGTATTTTCCACACTCTCTCTCTTTAAATTAAGCACTTATCTCCTCGTAAGCAACTCTCTAAGCAACCTCTATTAAACATGCTCTGAGATCTTAGCTATATATAAATATGATCATACAACCAACAGATAAAGAAACAAGAAGAAAATCTTACAGTGATTGTTCGTCTTTCTTCCTTAGTTGAACTTGGACCCGTGATGCTAAACACAACACAAGCTCCCCATTGAATTGTGAGAGCAAACACAGTGTATCCCACAGTAACTCCAACGTTGTTATCTACGAAGGAATTGGCAACATCGCTGCTCAATGATAGTCCATTCGCTGAAATCAAAACCCCAAAAGAGAAAGAAGGAAGAAACGTATTAAGGTCGAATACATATGAGGGCAAATATCATAATCAGCATTTTGTTTTTTTTTAGTTTTATCACAAAAATAGAACTAAAGGAAAAAATCTTCAAAATAGTAGTTATTAATTAATAACAACATTAAATTATCCTACTCTCTAAATCATAAGACTTTTTGTTTGATCAAATCATAAGATTAATTCCATTTCCTAAATAGTCTTTGTTTTACAAACTTTTTTGTTACACAAAAATGTCATTTTAGAATATCAATACAATTTATACTTTCTTTAAAATTAAATATTAGTTACAAAATGTATTAATCTTCTAAATAATTTATTTACTTCAAATACTATAAGTTAAATATATGTAATTAAAGAACATATACATTTTAATTATTTTCTTAATTTGTTTGAAAGTGTCAAATTTTGATGAAGCGGATTGAATAGTAAATACTAAATCAACACTAATCACTTAATCTGAAACCCAAATAAAAAATAAAATATTTTTCTAATGGTTAAATAATACTTTTTGTAGTTTTCTTATTTGTCCGTTATTTGTTTTCGATAAAAAAACTTAATTTACTATTATCTAAAGGTATTTTTCTATATATTTTGTGTTCAGATGATTTTGTAGTTGTGAGCCAAAGAACAAAGATCCTTACAGAGCATAAGGACAATTCTTGGGAACATTGTAAGAAGAGGGAATATGATTCCGCCATAGAATCCGACTTCAAAGATTAAAAAGAGTTTCGACCTTCCAATGAACAAGAAGTAGTCACCAACAATCAAGAGACACCCAAAGGTGAGTACTTGGAAGGCATAACCTCCAACACTATTTGCACATGGAAGAAAACCATAGACATGTTCACATTCGGTCCCGGACAAGGTCTTAGGAGGGTCGAGAGTGAGAAACTTGTAATCAGAGACGTCATGGACGCCATCAGAGACCAAGATGGAGTTGTTTAGAGGAAGTGGACTTAGGACACGAGAGTTTGCACCAGAGATGATGAGAGACAAGGAGAGAAAAGAGAAGAAGAAAGTAAGACTTGCCATATGGAAGTAGAACTGATCAAGATCTAGGAGGGAGATTTTGTGTGGAATTAAGTCGGAAAGGTCTTCCTCTATATTTATACACAAGCATAGTAAACACCACTATCAGACAAGATCTAACAACTAGATAATAAACAAAACATTTTAAGGTGTATTGTTTATACGATGATGACTCAGACGAGTGGAATCTTTAATACGTCAACAGTATTATTGCGGTTGGTGCTTGGTAGGTCACTACTAATATAATTTTTTAAAGACTAATGACTTCTGATAATGGGAGCTCCTAGTCCTTACTTACTCTAATAGTCTCTCATTAATTGTTAAAATGGTTTTTTCTACACCAAGAAATCTGGAATCCGCGTCTATATAATGCAATTTATGATCAATTATTAGAAAAAAAATATATAGAAAGAGCAACTAGCACCGTTTTATATGTTGTGAATGGTATGAACAATGCGCTTTAAAATCGTTTTAAGGTTCCTTGTTCATACGATGATGACTCAGATGAATTAGATCTTAATATGCCAATAGTAACATCGAGGTTGGTAAGTCATAATAATATACATTTTTAAAGACTAATGACTTCTGATAAAGCGTTTTAACCAATTGTTAAATTTCTACTTTTTATTTGTAGTGAAATAGTATGAAGAACGTGCTAATAGAATTCTTTTATCAGTTACACAAGTTTCTGGAATTCCTTATCTTTTCGTAATTCTACCATACGTTCCGTTTTTCTTTCGTTAACATAACTAGCATACGTTCCTAATTGCAACAAATCATTTTACCTTGACACAAATTATAATGCCAATATGTTTGGATGATGTTTTTTTTTTTTGGTAAAATATGTTTGGATGATGTTCTTCTGTAATCAGTTAACTTATAAAGATGTATATTTTAAAACATCTTAAATTTTGATTATGAATACATTATCTGTGATTAACTATTTTCTGGAATTTTTTTTTTGTTTGTAAACTTTTTTTTTTGGAATTTTTAGTCAACAAAATTTTAAAATATAATTATTTTTAAAAAAAATTACAACTTATCACTAGATTTAAAATGTAAAAATACATATTTTTGAAACAAAATACTACCTCAAGATCTCCATCGTCATCTATACAGTCCATATGGGCATCAAAAGCATCAGTGGAGAGAGTAGGGAAGAACTTCCCAGAACTTGAAGTATCGTGGTATCATCATATCAGCTGCGAAGCAAAGAAGAGTAGTAAGTTGGAACAATGTTGAAAATTTACAAAACGCGACCGAAATTTATGTTTCTTACAAATTGACCCCTATAGTTTATTTTGGACAACAAAAACCGATCAGCTGATTTTTTTTCTACTAAAGAGGAGTATTCTCAACCAAAACTAGTTTGGTGATGCAGTTTTTATTCCCATACAAAACCAATTCTAATAGAGACGTGTCTCAAGAACACAAGAATTAGACAAGTTTTTTTTTAATATATAATTTAGCAAAATCACAGAATAGGCATATCAAGGACATCCTTAAACTCAAAGTCATGAGTATGTTTATTGAACCTCTCGATCAGCTTGTACCGAGTGTCGTTCAAGTAAAACGACTAAGCTGTCTCCATGATCCATTTAGCCTCCTCGTCAGTGAGTTTGCTTGTGAACACAACATCACCTCTGAAAGCTCGAAGTAGAAGGTGCTAGTTAAGGTGCCGCTTTAGTTCCTCTTGCGTTGTAGTCTTCGAGGCCAGTGAAAGTCACGTGAGGCGCTTCAACTGCCACAACAAACATGATTGACAACTAATAATCAAAGATCCAATGCTACATCTAGCAAAGATTCAGCCTCACATAATACATGGTGAATAAACTGTTCAAGATTAACTAGTGTGGTAGCATTGGTCCTAACAAAGTAAATGATTGTCTTTTAAGTAAAACCAATGTTTGAGAGGCGGTATAGATCTTTTATAGGTGATTATTGTTTAGGCAAGTATCTAGTCCGGTATTTTGAACGCCTAAATGATTTCTTTAGAAAACCGTTCAGAAAAATTTGTATCGTTTAAGTTTGATTTGCTATCTAGGTGGGCGCTTAAATAGATCGAGTTTAGAACACCGAGTAGAACCATCTCAATCATTGAATCTTTTTTTTTTGAACACAAAACACTTAAATTAAACTAGCATCACAAGAAAGTTATCTAGTGGGAAGACCAACATTACAAAGAGCCAGCTTAGCAAGTAAAGTCTGCCTCGGAGTTTAGGGAATGAGGGATAAAAGATAAAGAAAAACAATCAAACAAGGACGATAGAACTTCGATGTTCTGGGCAATTCCGTAGAGTTCGACCGGTGGCGACTTCGAAAGAACAGCTCTAACGAGCAGTTGACAGTCTGAGTATACACAGACTCTTACTCCCAGATAAAGCTACCACAAAAAAACCACGATTTTAAAGGTGATTTTTTTTTGGTAAAATTAAAAAAAAAAAAGTGATTTATGAGAGAGTTCACTAACACTTTTAGCATGATCATCATCTATTTAATAAGACCAAACCTGCCATGACCGGGTCGAACCATACCCAAATCTTAATATTCAAAAAGTCGACATTTACTTGGAACCATTTTTATCATTTGTTTGTAAATCTTTTTTTGGGTAAATCTTTTTTTTGTAAATCTTCCAAGTAGTAAAATACCAGTGGTCCTTTTCTCCATATTTTTTTAATTTGGACTTTCAAGAATGTAATATACATGCAAAGTGTGCATTGAATCAAGTTCTTCACATGGAAAGAGCTGCGTAGAGAAGCTGGTTCCAAGTATCCGGCAAGCCAGGAAGGCACCAGTGGCTGCAATCGGTTCCTCCATCAGCTCCATAGGTAGATGGATGAGCATCTTTCCTTAGTTGAGACAGAGTTGTGATATCAAGTAAGTAAACAGGTGTTTTCATCGAGCTTAACACTCGGGACACGATGCTTGCTGCAGGAAGTGAACCACCTGGGTATGTTGATCCGCTCAACGGTTGCATCTGCCCGTTGCAACTATTCCTTGGCTCATTCCATTCCTTTCCCCTATTAAATTTCCCACAATACAGTGAACCTAAAAGCCGTGATTTACAACCACATATATGTATATAATATGTGTGATAAACTTACATGTAGTGAGTAGGAGAAATGCCTTGGAAGAAAACACGGGTTTGCGAAATATTAACATTTTGATCAACCCATTGAGCCCAAGTGGTGATCCCTTTGTTGAAAGCATCAAGACGGTCCATGTCTCTATTCAATGAAGACCCATTTCTTATATAATCCCACCTGAGTAAACAACAAGATGAGCAGACGATTCTGGTTAACTAAGCATGTCTTAATCCCAAATTAGACATATATATATATGAGGGTAAGCTATTTTGTACGAACCCTTGTAATTCTACTCCTTTGTGAAGCCACCAGTGCCAGGAATTGAAGACGAGAATGTCCATGTCTTTCCAAACATCAGCACCACCTTCAATAGTTCCAAGGTTAAGCACACGCCCTACACTTTCTTTGGAGATATCCACTAGGTATGGTGTTCGGTAAAGGTATATTGTAACTCCATATTCCTGTTTTTATCAACGATTAAGGAAATTCTTTTGTATTGGGACAAGTGATCGAGAAAATCATAATAGTCTTTACTATATATGAAATGTGTTAAAATCTCTAAAAATATGAAAAAGAACATTTTAGTAGAAAATCACACACACATATATACATTCCAAGCTTTTTAAAATGTTTAACTGGTCTATATATTATTTTATTTTATTTATATAACTGTCCACATATATAACTGTACTCGAATATATCACAAAAAATTTTTTTTTTAAAAAAATATGAAACAGAATGCAATTTTTCTGTAAAGTAACATTTTTGAGATAGCCTCTAGAAAATTTGAGCTATGCGTCAACATATAATTGATTGGACCATTTAAACAATGTAAAAATAAATTAAATTTTAGAAAATTTATTAAGATGATATTATTTTGCATTTTTAGATACTCATTTGAAGATACTGCCAATAAAGTTGTTTAAAATATAAACTGAAGAAAACCAATTCGAGGTAGACTTTAGTTGTCATTGGCTGTCAGATCTCCTACTTCCTTTCCCTGCTCAGTTCTCTTCTTTTTGTTTCTTTCCAATTTATTAGTTTGTTTTCTAGTCCTTTAAAACAACTAAAAGAGAGAAATCGCCAAAAAAAACTAATAGTCAACATTTGTAAATTGTAACAAAGGCCAAAATAATGTACGGTGGACGCAAATTTTGGATGTTTACTTCTTCCTTTTGTTTTCCATATCACATAGGTTTTATGGCTAATATACTTATAGTTTCATTGTCATGATCAATATCAGCCTAATTAGAAAAATCCCGACTGTTTTTGACAAATAGACAAATAAAAGAATAATTTTAAGATAGATCTACTAGTCATAATATATTTTTAAAAACGAGTTATAAATTTATATTTAGATATCCCACTCACACATTTATACGTTCAAAACAAACACAGAAACACAAGTATTTGTTTGTACAATATATATACTAGTTTTATGTTCTCTCTTTACTCACTAATCCATTATTTTCCAAGTTTGAAAATGAAAGAAAAATAAAGAACCCATCAGGCAGAGAAAATCATAATACATAGGATGTCAAGCATTTGCAGAAAACATTTTTACATTTAAGACTAAAAGCAAATATGGACAACTTTTTTTTTCTCAAACTGATGAATTGTATAATATATAGAGCCCCTGAGTCCCTGACCAACTCGATTATTTAATTTAATGACAAGACCTCCTCGTGATGATGAATTATTAGCTTTTGTATTTATCCAAAGACACATGCAGTTTAAGCTACAAGAAGTAAACAAAAAGAGAGAGGGAGAGGGAGGGACCTGAAAAATGAGAGAGGAGACTGGGGTACGCTTGATAAAAGTGGTCTTGGTGCCTGGTACCGATGCATGAATCATGCATCCTAATGATTCCCACATGTTTTGACTCAGTGAATCTCCCACGAACATAACTCGTTTCCCTCGCCACTTATTCAGAAATCCTTGTCCATCGAACCTTCAAATCACATATATACATAACTTATCATTATAATCATCTCTAGCTAGGCTTAAATGCATGGACGTTAATGTCACATGTATATACCTTGGGATGGTGCATGAATCAGGTTGCCAGGAGTACTTGAGGAACTGTTTGTCTGGTCGGCCAAATTTGAGACAATCAAACTCGCCATCGATGAATGGACAAGTGGACGGATCGTAGAAAGGGTAAGAAGCATCAAAAACCCATCTCCCTTGGAACAAGTTACAATCACTCGTTTGCTTCCTCCCTTTCAACGCTGCTATTTTTACTCTTCCGGAGCCAGTCAACCCCGTTCTGTTGCGACGGCTCTCATGCAGTTTCTTGTCAGAAGCCAGGGCCTGGTCGGCTGTGGACAAGATTAAGAATGTGAGAAGTGGAAGAAGAAGGAACAGAGAGATGAGTTTAAAACCCATCTTTCAAGAAAAAAAAATGTGGGTTCCTTTTTGAAGTGGCTTTCTGATTGAATTGGGTACTTTTTTTTTTGAAACACACACGTATGTACTTATATACACATAACTCCAGTGGTGAGTTGTGTGAAGAGATTCTTGGGTAGAGGTACTATTTGGCCATATATGAGTTTGAAATTAACAAAAAAAAATCTACCGTTGAAGTCACATTAGTTTTGGTAATAACCATCGAAAGCAAAATAATTTTGCTCAACTCATCCACATTATCATTTTAGGTGTGTTTCCGTGGGGATCCCGTGAATGAATCAAAGGTATTAGTGGGACATTCTATTACTTTGATTGTCACGGGGGACATCTTAAATCATTTTCCAGCAATTCTCACATGCTTTCATCTGTTGTTCATTCATTTCTTCCTTATAATTTCGATAAAACATTACTTTCTATTATAAGATATGGACAGCACTAGACAGGTAGCCTTGGCTATTTTTCCATAATTGATTATGTTTTGTTCATTAGTGTTTTCAAAATACCGAGTGAATTTCACAGGAGTGGTCACATGCAAGGCAAGAAAATTGTTTCACGTTTCTTTTGGTGACATTTTGTAAGATGTTTTCGAAAATGCAAATAAAGGTTAAACATGAGTTTTCGATATATATAACTAATTCTAACTCCAAATCGTTTGTTACCTTACATAAGTTTGTTTATTATTGCAGCTGATTCTGTTGAAGATTTTGAGAATCGAGAGAAACAAAAAAAAACAACATATATTATCCCATTAAGTTGGATATAACAGATCCTCTATCATTTGAGAAGTGACTTTCACAGTGTATGTGACAACTTACAATACTTATTTCTATGAATTGTGGTAATGGGATCAAGATTCTTGTAGGAAGAATCCATGAAAACGATCTGTATTGCAAGCAATTAATTTAGTTACATCTATATAAAATATATAAAATGTCACAAGAAATATTTTTAAATTTAGTGAGATAATGAAACACTGGAAGTCTGGATAAATCCAAGAAGTCGGTGTTGGAATAGCATTTGGCTTTGAAAATATGTGACAGCAAGATAGGTATATATATTTTCATGTAGAGCAATGTTTAGTTGTTAATGATTATAATTTGCAAACCACTTATTCCTTATAAGCCACTATAACAAAGAAAAAAATCTGGATATATATTCATGATATATATATACAATTCAGGGTATCCTGAAAATACACATACAAATATTGAAGGGATTCTAAAACAAAAAACAATCAATCTACGTTAAATATTCAGTCTATCAGAATTCAGAAGTCAGAACGTGACTCTGACCTCTGCCATCTTTTGGCTCGAACTACGACCACCAGAAACTGATGACCATCATTGTTTCACTCACATATACGTACTAGCTAGTTATATATATATCTTATTCTAGATTGAGTTGTTAACGTTCTATTTCCCAACCAAGCTTGATAACAATGATTAGTGTATGGAAAGTGAAGATACGGTTTTTAGATAAATTTCTTTCTAGGGAGTTTTTAATTGGGTTTTCATGATTTAAAAAAAAAAAAATAGATAAAAAAGAGAAGATAAGAGAAGGAAATGTACTTTTTATATTTTTTGTAGAAACTCATGAAAAATATCGTTCACACTTCACTTACAGACTGGTTTAATTTAATAATAAAATGAAATTTAATTATTAGATTGCACTATATTAAAATAGTTTCTTCTGTACGTTTAAAGAAACTCTTTTGATTTTTTTTTTCTAATTATTGGAGATGTTCTTAAATTAATCACTTTATTTTAAAATTATAAGAAATACTTTAAATAAATACATGTCTTACCAGCTACATCAACGCCATGCAAGACGTAGGTAACAATGCAAATACATTACAAATATGTGGACTTAAACCGCACCGCACCTCAACAATGTATCCCTTATATATTAATCCTGAATCATTCATAAATACACAACCTTGAAAAGCATGCTTACGTGTCAAGCTCACAGAGTTCCTCAGCTTTAATTTTTTAAAGGACCAATTTTGCTAGGAATGAAATAATGTAACATTTAATTTCTTACATTTAGGACTATAATACATAGACATTTTTAAGGGACCAACCCTGCTAGGTATAAAACAATATATTTTATTTCCTTAAATAAAAGCTACGGAATTACCTAATATGATTAACATATATATGTAATTAATGATTATGAATAATACATATTTTTGTATCCTCTCACTTTTTTGTTTAATTTTAAATTATTAAAATAAATTAAACAATCACATTTAAATATATAATAAAAAATTATTTTTTTTCTTATACGTTATAGTTTTAATTTTTTAAAACGACCATAAATAACTAAAATAGTAAAATCCCACATTGAAAATTTTATGATCAATGGTTTAACTTTGTTTTTTTTTCCAAAGAAGATACAAATTATCATAAATCGTACGAATATAAAGTATCATTAGTAGATATTCATACTATAAATATGTTAATTTAAAAATTTCAGTGAAAATGTTTGAGGTTAGTAGATACAAATTATAGTATTCGAAATTTTTTTGTAGTTTGTTTTATTTGCTTCTTTTTTTTAATATCTTTTAGTTTGTTTATATAATTTAACTAATTTTAAATTAGATTTATTAATAGTTTAAATATATTTATTTTTGTCAACTTTTAATGTTTAACAAATATTTTTTGGGATGATTTCAGATATTGGTTACAATCCAATCCAAACTGAATTGAGAAGATAAAATCGAATCCAATCCGATAATTAGTAAAATTCAAATAGGATTTATAAGAATAATACCAAAATCTGAAAATACGGGTCAATCAAACTAAAACCGACAAAATCTCAAACGTCCAGACCTATGATGATTTAAGATACCAACATTTGTATTCATCATTTTATAATCGATAAATATTGTAGTATTGTAAAATGTTAAAAACAATTTAATAAATAAATATTAGTATTAAAATTTCACCCCGCGCGTATGCGCGGGTTATCATCTAGTAATCTAGTAATCAACACACTTTATAGTATTGTATATTATCATATACTTACTTTCCATTCGAATTAGTGTATGACTCTATAAATAAATAACAAAAACGCTTACGCAACTGGATAAAAAGCATATTGGGCGACGCCACACATGCCTTGAGGCCAAGCCACGTCTCTACGGATCCTAATATAACCATTTTCTCCCCATGTTTCACCCCAAGAGTTCTTAGCCAGCCAGTATTTGGTCCCGTCCTGGCTCACCCCGTACCCAACAAACGTAACAGCGTGATTCGAACTGGTCCCACAAGGCCCATCGTATACTCCCCCTGAGTAATGCATGAATCCGTCCCCACTAGCGTCCATCGAGACAGACACGGGTTGCCTCGATACGGCCTCGAGCAAGGCCCGCTCGTTGTTGCTAGGGACAGATTGGAAACCGCTGATCCGTGCAGCGGGTATTGCATTGGACCGACATCTCCCGTCGGATCCTTGGTAAGAGTAAGACTTCTCCGAAGCGATGCCTCGGTTTTGGATTATGTAGTTGAAAGCATCCGACATTATCCCACCGTTGCAGCCTTGGTCAAACTCTCTGTCGCAGTCTAGAAGCTGTTGTTCGGACAATGATAAGAGCTTCCCGTGGGCGATCTTAGTCACACCTTCCACTGCTGCTACAGAAGAAAACGCCCAACAACATCCTGTACATATATAGACCTCTTATTAATTGGATGCTCTCATAGAAGGCACAACCGTATTCACATTAGCCCTAAACTAACTTGGATATCAAGTTATAATTACTATGTTGGTGCATTTATAATTTGCCTTTGCATTGCCCTCATTTTAATTTATACGATCTTTTTACATTTGTTTTAATTAATTTATAACTAGATCTCAACCCGCGCAATCGAACGGGTATTTGTTTTCATTTATTGTATATATAAAAAAATTTTACTTCTAAATTGATATATATTATATAAGGTGTGTATATCGAAAATGATGATTAATTATTATATAGTATAGATTAATTATTGTTAGAAAATGATGATTTTGTTATTTTTAAAAATAAACTATATAATTTTTAAAGTTATATAGATAATTAACTTATACTATTACAACGTTATATTATATAAGTTTAATTTAAACATATATTTTATTATAATATCTATAAATCCAATGGATCATCTATTTTTTATTAGCCTAATAAAAATTTCTAGTAAGCCCAATAAATGTTATTAGTGGATGTCAAAAAAAAAAAAAAAAAAAAAAAAAAATGTTATTAGTGAATCTAATGAATGTTATTAATGATTGAATAATGTAATGTCATAAAATCTATTAGATGGTCCATTTTAAAATATCACAAATGAAGTGAAGTCATGACTTCTCTTTTAATATATAAGATTGCTTTAAAAAATCATTTCATTCCATCAATTCCTTTTGTTAATTACTAGTTACAGCTTATAGTGTAGTATAATTCTATAGAAAAAGAAGTATTACCGCATTGGCCTTGGTATTTGACAGGAGTGACAGCTCCTTCACTCCTCCAATCCTTGCTCTCGCCTGCCACGTCACTGACATTCCAAGACCTAGACGACAACGTTTTGTCGACCACCTTGGACGGGGAAATTCGAGTTATGTTCTTTAGTCCGGTGTGCGTTGCTAGGAACTCCTCATTGGTCCAATCCGCGAATTCATTGACACTAAGCTTGTAGCTCTTGTTCGCTTTTTCGTTGAAGTTCTCAATGAACTTCAAGTTCTTCTTAAACACATCGCGTCTCATCTGTTTCTCGAGGTCATCGTTGTAAACACGAGAGAATCGAGACATCCATTGCTCATGTTTGTCAACCATCGACGGCACGTGGAAGGTTACAGTACGAGACGTAGCTTGAGAGATTCTGAAACTCGTGAAAAGAATGGTCAAAACCGTGACCAAGACCATGATCGATGTCATTTTTGCGTTTTGATGAGAATGGAGAAAATAGAAGGAAGATTTCTGTTTGTTTTACTAATGATTAATGGTGTTGAAGGAGTGAGGATAGAAGGAGGAGTATTTATAGCTTTAGGATGTAACAATGAGTCCATTATATGTAAGCAAACACAAGTTGACTTGAATCCATTTGATGTGATGTTAACACTTTGCAGTACTTGCGGCGTAATGTCTGGAAGAAAAACTTCCCTATTTGTATATGTATACGCATGTATATGTTTAACTTCCTTGTTTGTATATTGGTTCATTTTGTTATTTTGATTTTCTTGTTCGGAATATATATTTGTGAAATTGGAATTGACTTGAAAAAACTTTTGTGCCATGGTATATCCATAAAGTGAACTTAGAATCCTTTAAAGAACAGCACAATGGTTACAGCACTCTACAAAGTTTTGATTAGGTGGAAGCCTATTTACTCTTAGAGGTCCTAAAGTTAACGATTTCAACTTTCTAAATGGCACACAAAATCCTGCTGAAACACGATAATATAAAATTTTGGTATGCACCATTATATCAAAATTTTAGAGTATTACAGTAGCCATTAGACTAGGCATTCGGAGTTCCAATCGGGTTTCGGTTTTGTCCGATCGGGTTTTGATTTATTGGATTTATCAAAATCAACTCTATTCGGATTATTTGAAAGTTTGATTCGGAACCAATTCAGGTTCTATCGGATTTGGGTCAGGTTAAGTAAATTTTCAAAAAACCGATATAACCCGTTGTACTTTCGGGGGTTTGAGTCCCAATCGATTCTTCGATTTAAAAGTATATGATTTGCACCTACTTCTTAAACAAAAAAAAAAAGTAAAATCGGTTTTTCGAATATAAAATACCTGATTTATAACTTTTTGTAACTAAAACATAAGTAAAATTGACTCAAAAGTAAGAACGAAACCTCAGACATGATCATTCAAAATCAAACGAAAGGTAAACATAGTTATTGATAGAAAGAAAACAAATAAAAGAAAGCATAAAACAAAAACAAAATCTTAAGAAACGACAAACATTATTAAATAAAAACAAAATCTAAATTTAAGAACTTCAAGCTTCAACCGCCATCTTCAACTTTCAACCTTCATGTAATAGAAAATTATTTTAGATATTCACTAATATTATTTTGGATACATATTAGAAATTGAGATCATGTTTAATACATGTTCTTTTTGGGATTTGAATGTTTTGAGTTCTAGCGGATATTTATTTAGTCTTAGATTTGGTTCGGATAATACTCATAATACAAAATATCAATAAACAATATTTATTTGGTATTTATATCGGATTTTGATCGATTTTTATTCATTTTTATCGGATCAAATTATGTTTATTTGCCTAGTCCTAGTAACCATCTTTAAAACGGTTAAAAGTGTGTGCAATGTTTTGATATACAGAAGACACGGTATCATGTATGTGTACCTTAAGACTACTGATTAAGCGATCGTAATTTATCTTTTGCAGAAATTAAAAATAAATTTCTTATTTGTTATGTAATATTTTTTTGTAACGCTGATTTATTATGATATAACAATTATAAGAAAGATTATAGAGATGATTCGATAATCGGTAATATTATTTGTCTTTTGATGATCTACACTTAGCCGCATCACCTGAACCGTCTTATGAAGAGTCATGTCTTACCGAGTTTACTTGCACCATACTACAGGTCTTTTGTAAATATTTTCCTTGTAACATAGATAATTGTTTAATAAATCGCTTTCACCAAAGATTGAAATCTGAATCTCATGATGTAGAAGAATTAATGGACTTTTAGTTAACCCATTGAAATAAAAAAATTTCCACAATTTATGTAATATTTAAACCTGCATATATTAGAAATATCTTATGTTTTTTCGGTTTCTTATATTTCTTATAAATGAATGGGAGTAGAAACTTATTTCTCCACTTGGAGTTCCGTTTCGCTTGTACATTTAGCAGATTCCACAAAATAATGAATTATGTTTTTTTTTTTTAAAGTATTATACAGTGATGGGCATGCAAATATATATGTTAAAACTTTAAAGGATAAGATACTTTTGAACCGATCGTAATCCAAAACCGAAAAAGAAATTACAAATGTTTTTATTACATCATGATCTTGGTCCAATGTTATTTCATGAAATATCACCAAGTAATATTTTTGGTTAGGATCCTCGACATCGTAGTGTATATAAGAATAGTTTATGTTAAAATTATGAAATTGAGTATGATGCATTTTTGAACATATACATTTCTTTTCGCGTGTACTTTACATATTTTGTAATAAATTCTGTTAGAAAGTTTATTTGTTTATAATATTCGCAACCAAACACAATTGTCTAAATTTTTTTATTATATGTGCAATCACTAAAGGGAGCAATAGAACATGGGCTCAAATGGGTGCGTCATATACATGCTACAAGTTCAATTCTTTAGTTTATTTATGTCTCTCAACTTGGCTTACAAGAGTCACGTATTCAAACGACAACAAATATTTTTTGTTGTTGCTGAAGTCAAAAAATTATTGCATTAAAGTTAAAAAAAACTAACAAAGAAACTAAATCTGAATAAGTTTTTTTGGCCCTTACCAGTAAAAAATCAAAAAAAAATTTGCCTCTTCTCCAGCTTGTAAATTTATTAATGTACAGGTTTACAGAAATCACATAGCAGGCTAAAACGAGTTTTGGGTGATGGGATATACTTAGTTCGAAATGTTCAGACATTGGATGCTTCAAGAGGTTTTTCTTAGAGTCACTAAAAATGAAAGTTAACCATTTTATAACCTTTCATATCAATCCCCCAAAGGATGAAAGTGTACGGTAACTAAAAATTCATTGTTTCATTTGCTTTCTATCATCTCATAATAACTGAAGAAGAAATTTGGATCTGGGCTAAAAGTTACTATTTACTACACTTAACGGACTAGTGCGAGGTGAACAGTTGAGCTACATGGCTGTGGTGGTGCTAGTATTTTGGAGTTTTAGACCGACCTTACCGCTAACATGAATGTCGACTTTAGAAAGAAAAAAACAAAAACTTTCATAGTTCATACAATAAAGTCTTAAGAGTGTAGTGACTTGGTTTGTAAACTAATATGAAGAGAAAATCAGCTTTGAAGAAGAAATCACACGACAACTACATGTTCTCTCCTGAATCTCTTGATGTCTTAACAAAGACACGCTTCTAAATTTTTAATGATTTAAGCTTGGAAATCAGAAGTTATGTTGCCAGCTTGAATAAAATTTAAATTAAGTGGAAGATTTTTGAATTAAACTATTAATTTGGTAAACTACAAATTGTATGAATTTAGCCTTTTTTGCAAAAAGAAAAAAAAAATGAAAGTATATGAACTTTTAGAATTCTACAATGATACGTGTGTTATTATATAAAATCCTAATCTGTCAAGCAAAATAATATGGGGTTTCATACTAAATGGTTAATTTTTCTACTTAGTGATGTAAACAAATATCATCTATTGCCTATTGGTATAAATTCTATCAAAAAACTAGTTAAATGACTTTTGCTGCTTTAAGTATTACAATTTATTTAAATAAACTTTACTAATTATTATTATTTATCAAAAATATGTTTCTAGCATATCATACGAAATTTGGTCTAAAACTCCAATTGGAATATCTCTAGGTGAATATTTTAGCTAATTAAAGAAATAAAAAGTAAAGGAATTTGTTTAATAAGAACTAGGTGTTTTGTCCGCACATGTATACATAATTCTTTTTACAAATATTTATTAGTTTGTGATTTGTTTATTCAAAAACCAACATATTTAATTATTAGTTATGTTTCCAAACATTTTAATGACAATACTCACATACCAACATATTTAATGACAATACTCACATATCATAAATATTTTAAAAATACATTTATACAAATGTTTTTGTTTGATTCCTATTTAATTATAATTTTTATATCTTTATTTTTAATTTTCATATTAGAAAATATATATTTAGGATAATAAGATAATTCATAAGAATTATCTTATATTATAAAAATAATATTATTAATATATATTTAATTATATAATAAATTATTAAAAATATAACAAATAATAAAATTATTTAAAACCATGGAAAGTGACAAATTAGCAAATATACTTCTCAAATAATATTATAAAATAATATTATAGATTCATAATCCTCCTCTTTCAGTTTCTGTCAACTTTCCTTATGTCCTAGATCTTCAAATGAGCTTGCGGTCTTTATAGCAAAAGCCTATCATTGTAATGAAAACCATGTATTGGCCACTTCGTCTAAGTTAATGAATTAAGACATGTTGCGCAAAAAAAAAAAAAAAAAAAAGAACTCGCTTGTGCAGAGAGTAATGGAAAGTACTACTAATCAGATTCGATTGATTGACAAATGACAAATTAACTATCTAGCCAGCCTGTATGTACCCAAACCCAAGTGTGACCAAATTCACCACGTTCTTCAACGGGTTTAATAATAAAACACTCAACCCCCAAAACAAAAACAAAAATATTAATTAAGAAAAATAAATACTCAATATTCAACACGATGGACCGTCGGAAAAAAACCGGAGCCGCTTCAGGAAAAAATCATGCCGGAAACCGCCGTGAGTAGCGGCTGCAGAATGCAACTCATGGGAAACCAAGCCATTAATAAGCTCAACATGCTGAACTCCATTTCCATCCCCAAGCATACCGACAACGACACGGCCATGTGGTTTTGATTTCCGACGACCGGCGCCGACAGGAACGTTGCGGAGTGCGCCACCAGCAGTCCAGTAACGGTGGCAGCTTTTGCAAAAGTGTCGAGGCTGATTAGTGTTGTAGTTGTTGAAGTAACAAAACTTTGTCTCCATGCTTTTGCATCTCGGACATGCTATGATCTTGTCCGGACGCTTCTCCACCGTCAGATCAAATGCTGATGGTGATCTGATGGCCGGGTCTGACTGTTGTTTCTCTTCTTCGTTTTTGATTTTGTTAGTGATATTGACGTTACATGCAATGGTTTTGCCAAAGAGTTTGATCCCTTGTGAATCTTGTGTCGCCATGATAATGTGGAGAGAGAGGTGAAGACAGCTGGTGGAAAGTCTGTTGCAGCTAAGAAAGAGTAAGGACTAGGGTGAATTGGCCTATAATCCATAAAGAATTTGGATATTAGGAATATGCCATGGTTTTGGGAGAAAAATAGTGAGAGGGAGAAGGAGAGATAAGAGAGAAAAAGGGTAGATAGTTAATTTAGGGGTTTAGTTTGTATATGGGATGCAAATACTCTAAGGACTAAGGACAATTATAGGAAGATGATATAACTTCGTCATTAGGATTGGAGAAGAAAAATAGATAAAAGATAATGGAGAGTGGGGTTTAAATATTTATTATTTAAAAGCCTAAAGCATATATTAAGCGCATTCATCGCTTTGTTGAAACTTTATTTATTGGTATACGTAAACTATGAAGCTACTAATTTTTTTGTTTTAGATCATTTTGAATGGGAGGTTCTTACTACGGAGTTCTTAAAGAAATATAAGAAACGTTTAATTTTTTTAATTAAAAGTTAAGAGATAAGTTAAGAGATGAGTTAAAAGATGAGTTCTTATATTCTGCTAAGAATCCCACCGTGAGATCTCCTCATTAGATATGGTCTTACACTAGTTTTAATGTAAACCCAAAGCCTTAAATACGTGAATAAGTCTTACTTCAAAAGTTTTATCAACATGTTTTCCTTTTTTAGTCAACTTAAGACTCCAAATGTTGATCGTCCGATAATATTAACAAAAATCTCTACGTATACTTAAATATCTACATGTTTTTATTATTATTTAATCGCATCATAGTTGTTTCATAATTGTCATGTATGTTACCATTCGAACCCTTACTCTATTTAATGAAATATGAATGGATATACAATTAATCAGTAACAATTTTAGACCAGTGGATGGTTCAACAGTTGCACATGATCCAACCAAAGTTAGTATAACTTATTTGAAAGAGATGGTAAATCCACGATTATCCACTGTATCTGAATTTGACTGTGGTTTGTTCATAGATTATCAACGAAATATAAATATATATCCAATTTTTTCTCTCTTTGTAGATCCTTTTTAAATGTTAAAAAGTCAAAACTCATGAAGGAACAAGGAAGTAAATAACGAATTGTCATAATGAAAAGAAAATAATGTGGTGTGACTTTTGCTGCCTAATAATTTCTGATTTGATTATATAATTTCACAGTACACGAGTTACGAGTTCCACTTTTCTAGCACTTTGGATAATCTACTAGTATTTGTTCACAAATAAAAAAGTCTACTATTGTCATTAGGTTTGCAGAAATGCAAGTTTCTAGACATCTTAAAAGTCTTACCCCATTCATATTTTATTTTCAAAGAATTGGATGTGTCATGTGTGTATATGAACAGACCGAGATAATAACCTAATGATTTTTAGGAATGATTTTGTTGAATTACTGAATTCGATTTTAGATTTTGAATGTGCCCTAAAGAGGGGTAAGAGCTTTTTGAGAGACTCACGCATTGTTACCATGGAGCTTCTTGACAAAGTCCGAAGTGGTAGGTGTGCAACTATGATTCATGATTTGTTCACAGCGGATTATATTGCCAACAACTGGATAGATGTAGATTCAGTCGAGGTAGAAAAACATGGACCATAGAGATTTTTCTTTCCAAAATAAAATAACAATATGACTCAAAGTAAATGACTAAAAAAGAGAAAAGAAAGAAAGAATATGGCTCGATGCAATTCGTTAAAGTGGTTTTACACATTTGAGATTATACATGTAAAGCTCATAAGGTACTACCATTTTTTACGGACTCTTTAATAACTTCAACTTTTATCATTCACAAATCACACCTTTACGACTAAAAACTTGTATCGCTTTGCGTTACCATTAGTATCCATCGTTCAATTAATCTAATGTACATAACTTTTTTCTTCTATAAAAGTGAACTTTTAGAAAGTAATATAAACAAGAATAGAATCTTTATTCTTTAGTGCATCGAGTCAAGTGTCCAACTTTTAACTTAAGCTTTAACAACACAAAGCGAACTCTATGGCGTGGGGTTTCGAGTACTTGTATATTATTAGCCCAGATCTCAGTTTGCTAACTTCGTAGTAGTATTGCTGACATAATGGTTTAAAATGTAAATTCATTTACAAACGAAACCTAGACAAAGGAAAGTAAACCAACAAGTTTTAATATTCCGATGCCCGTTTTTGGGTCGCATATATATAAACCAATAAGTTTTGCACAAGTGCAGGTCTATTCTTTAATATTTATAAAGTATTGACACTGAAATTTCTGCGTTGTTCACTGAGTTTAATCCGGTTTGCTTCGACAAATATTAACAGGACAGCAAACACTAGACCCCTTATGTACGACCTATTAATCAAAGAGATCAAAATGGAAACTATATCCTAATCCCATGTCGTTATCCAAACACGGTTGAGTAGAAGACACTTTTTGTTCCCAAACTGTATTAAGGTGATTGACGTTAATTCTCCAGGGATTAAAACAATTATATTGACATATCGTATGCATAAATATTAGAGAAATCTCCTAGAATAGATATAATTTTTGTTTGTCATAAATATATAGATCTTAAAAATAAAAATGATTTATATTTCTAACAAAAACTTTTTTTATGTCTATTTTTTAAAAAATTCTTATTTTTTATGCATACGATATGTTAATATAATTGTTTTAGTCCCTCGAGAATTAATGTCAATCATCTTAAAAATAAAAATGATATAAATAGACTTGAATATTTTATCCAAAATAAATAAATACACACTTATACCATTTGGATTAAGAGCATTTCCAATGTAAAACTCTATTTTTTCTTCTAAAATAAAGTAAAATGGATTATCAAATAAAATTGTTTCAATCCCACTCTATTTATAATTCCATAATAGAGTAATGAACAAACAAATAATAGATTACTCAATTTGCAGTAAATCTCATTATAGAATAATAAATGTAGTAAGTTTGAAGCATCTTTTACTCCATAATCAATTTTACTCTATTTTGAAATAAAAAATAGAGTTGAATTAGATATTCTCTAACTAATTCTAGACATTTTTGTTTAGAGTTGAAGAGTGAAATTTTGTGATAGGATTTCAAAACCTTTTAAAAAGGAAAAACTTAAGTTTTTTAAAATAAAAATTGATGTTTTAGTTATTTCAGTTTTTGAGATTATTTCAGTTTTTGAGGTCTATTATCGTGATAAAACACTTAAAATGTCAGATAATTGCCCTAAAAATTATATTCACTTTAAGGTGATTAAATATTATAATCAGCATCTCTTATAAATAAATATAATTGGGCTGGATCTTTTATTACGATGGGCCTTTTAGTGTTTGGGCCATGAGCCTTTATGTTATCATAATGCAATTTTCCGGCGAGTTCATAGACTCGACCAGATCAACGCCTACGACCAAAACAAGAGCGGTCAGAAGAAAGAGATCAGCTTTATACACAAGTAAGTTCATAGATTCATGTCTTGTTCTCAAAATCAAATCTTCTTTTATCAATAATTCATACGGAATAATCCTTTTAGTTACGGAATCAAGAACTTGGAATCGTGATTTGCTCATCACTAATCGATTCTGGCTCATTTGGATCATAAAAGATGATAACTTTCCTATATATTAGGGATTTAAATTACGTGTCTAGGGTTCATGAATCTAATATGGAAACTTCTTTGTGATGCAGATTTTGAAGATGGGCAACACTTCCTCGATGCTGACTCAATACGACATTGAAGAAGTTCAGAGCCATTGCCAGGATCTATGTCAGATTCTCTCTTTCTCTCTGTCTCTTGTATTATGTTTGGTACAAATTTTGAGACTTGTGTTTTGTTTCTTGTTTAGTTGAGCAGCAGGAGATACTCTCTTTATATCAGAGGTTTTGCCAGTTAGATCGAAACGCAAAGGGGTTTATATCTTCTGATGAGTTTCTCTCTGTCCCTGAGTTCGCTATGAACCCACTCTCACAGAGGCTGCTTAAGATGGTTGATGGTTTGAACTTTAAGGACTTTGTCGCTTTCTTGTCTGCTTTCAGTGCCAAGGCTAGTCTAAGACAAAAGGTTAAACGTAAGTGTACATATAATAGTCTAAGCTATCATGGAAGTGTTACTTTATGATCTTGTATATCTATTAATCATCGGACTTTCTTGTATTTAGTGATCTTTCAAGTGTATGATTCTGACGGCAACGGGAAGGTCTCCTCTAAAGATATCATGGAAGTGTTGAGGGACTTGTCTGGTACATTCATGTCTGATGAGCAAAGAGAGGTATATATAGAAAGTCATTCACCTTAAAAGTATACCATATGTTCACGTTTTGAAAAATGTGATTCCACTGCTTAACAATTCATCAAGATTTAACTTTTTGAACAGTTACTACACTAGATTTTAGTATGATCATGAACATTGTATAAACTCAGCCAAAAAAACTGTTTTGACCACCATGTGTCTTTTGTTTATACTATCGTGGTGTAGCAAGTACTGAGCCAGGTTTTGAAGGAAGCAGGTTACACAAATGACTCTTACTTAACACTGGAAGATTTCATTAAGGTATATACGTATATGTAGACATAATGTACTGTCTTCTTCAGACCATTTTTTTGTGGATTCTGATGCTGCATCTTCTTTCTTGAATCTCGAATGTCACAGGTCTTTGGGAGTTGTAAACCGGAGATGGACGTTGAAATTCCTGTGGATTAAGGTTTTTATGAGATCACATATGGTCAAAGCTGAAAATCTCCTCATGTATTTGTCCAGTTTGTTAGTAGAATAATCCCTTGTTGATTTTGATCAAAATACCATCGCTTGTTTTTGTCAGTCCCAAAACTGACTTCAGCTATATGTACGCGAATAACTTTCATCTTAAAAGCATTTTTATATTTGATTTAATTGAATGAATTGGTGTGTTTTATTAGTGAGTTGCACACTCAGTTGTCTAATATCACTATGTCCCATCTCCATCATTGCCTTAGACCACACGTCTCGAGTTGAATTGATGTTATGATTCAAATTTCAAAAGAAAGCTGTTATATATATTAAAGGACTATGTTTTCCTAACCGGGTCAACCCGGATGGTGAGTTAGGAGATTCGGGTCACAAACTCCACAAGCATCTCTCTCGTCTTCTCTCTCAAGCAATTATTTGCATACGAATAAAAAATTAGGGTTGCGGATTCCAAATCAGCATATCCATGGAAGAGGTTACAGATATAGTGAACAACATGGCGGTCGCTTCCCAGAAGAAGAACAGGATTCGAGTTTCCAACACCAAGAAACCATTGTTCTTCTTTGTCAATCTCGCCAAGGTTCACTCTTTATTTCTTTTTTTGTTTCAATTGCTATGATGTGATTGATGATGTGATTATGTGTGAAAATATGTATGTTACTTTCTTTGGTTGTGTCTCATGTCAAAAGGTTTTAGTTTTGATTGGTCAGGTTATTATTATTACTCATGTTCTAGGTTCTGTAATTGGGTATCGTCAGAGAGATTAATATAACAATAGTTTTGATTGGTCTGGTTATTATTACATGTTCTAGGTTCTGTAACTGAGTGTTGTCAGAGAGGGAGAGATTGATTGTAACCTTTGGTTTTGTTTCAGAGGTATATGCAGCAGTACAATGATGTGGAATTGTCTGCCCTTGGGATGGGTATGCATCTGCTTAATCTCCCTCTCTCTCCTATACATTCTTCGTCTGTATTATATACTGGACTGTAATAGCCTTTGTACTGATTAAATGTTTCACCAACATGAAAATGTGCAGCCATTGCAAACGTTGTTACAGTCGCTGAAATACTCAAGAACAATGGTTTTGCTGTTGAGAAGAGTTAAGTATCTTTATTATATTGTGTCTGAATTCAGCATTTTTTTTTATATTAGAAATTTGAGGGTTTTGGAAACTAACCTTTGTCTGAAGAGGACAATGGTTATAGAGATCATGACGTCAACGGTGAGTATTAAGGATGACTCAAGGGGACGCTCTGTGCCGAAAGCTAAGGTGTTTTTTAATACGAGAATACTGTGATTGTCATGTATCCCTTTCTTCTTGCTTTTTATCAGTTTTTTTTTTATATCATTTTTTGATATTGTAGATGGAAATTACGCTTGGGAAGTCAGAGAAGTTTGATGAACTAATGGTTGCAGTTGATGAAGAAACAGAAGCAGCAGAGGCTCAGGTGCAGAGCTGAACATAGTTTTTTTTTTATGTCTTGGGTTTCATGGTCTTCTCTCTTGATGCTTATATTATATTTTGGCCTTTTTTTTCCTTAATTTTTTGGGTGAATGTGAAATGTTATCTTGGATGCTTTGTTGTATGTGTGAACATTTTACAATATGAAGATTGAAGATCATAGCAAACTATATGGTTTCTTGTAATGTGAGCCTCACAACACCAAGTTAGTTTTGCAGCTACTTCCATATTATGTCAGTTACTTTACCTAGCTAATAAGAAAAACATTTGTTCAAACTAAATGCTATTGAACATTTGTAGCTTAACCATTTCCTTCCAGGTTCTTCAACTATTAAAGGTCACCTACACTACAAGACAGTACCTACAGGTAACATTTACACATTTCAGTTGATCATATAGTCTCTCTGATGAAGCATGAATATTAGTATGAACAAGACAGTTTTCTTTAGGGAAAGGCCGAGAAAGAAATTTCATTACGCTCATCTCTGTTTTAGAGATACATCATAGTACAAACAACACATTCCTATCAGCAATCAACGTAAAACTAGCCTTATAAATCGCCAGCAAAAAACCGTATAACTGCCTTAAGATCTCACTCTATTTCCTTCTCTGATCTTCCTATCACTCTTATTACAACTCTCACTTTCATATATACATTATCATCATCGCAGAACAATTAAAATCAAATTAAATGGTATAGTAACAAAGAATGTTTCTATAGTAATAATACCTTCTCTTGTTATGTCTTCCTCTCTCGGCCATCCGTTTTCTTAACAAAGTCTCTCTTCAACTTCATCTGCTTGGTAATGCATCAGTTTCTCAAGCTGTGGTCTAAGTTCCTTGTTGCAAAACTCTTCATACTCTTCTATAAACCCTCCTTTCTTCTTCACTTCAACCACCACAAGAGACGATGTCAACTCAAAGATCTCAACCTTAATAGTCAACGGTCCTTTAGCTCCCTCTCTACAACCCTCTAGCCTCACACTCCAATCCTTCTTCCTCACTGTAAAGTTAGCCACTCTCCCAATCTCTTCTAGCTTCGAAATGATCTTTGCAACAGGAGCAGCAGATACAAACCTAGCTCCTTGTCCACCTTCTTCAAACAAACCGGAAAGATCAAACCCGGTAGAGAATGATATGATATCAAATGCGTTTAGACTCGCCGGTCTAGGCATTGAACCAATCCTTTTGATATCAAACTCCAAATCACCCTCTGAAGATATAGATGATCTCCCTGATGACAATGATGATGAATCGTCTTCATCATCATTATCATCATCATCCACTCTACATAACTTATCATTTTCAATATAGAATTTTACATCTTTAAAACCTTTCTTGAACCATCTATTCTCCATGATCTCTGGTATAGTGATTCTAGTATCCGGATTCGTGTCTAGAATCCTACTCATAAGCCTTTTAAGCTCAGGAGAAAACCAATTAGGACAATGAAACTGTCCTTTATATATCTTCTTATACATAACCAAAACGTTCTTATCATCAAACGGTAGATAACCAGCCATCAACACAAACAAGATCACTCCACAAGACCAAACATCAGCTTTAGCAGCATCATAACCCTTTCTTGTCAGAACCTCTGGAGCCAAATACTCCGGGGTCCCACAAAACGTTTGACAGATTCTATCTTGCAATAACTGATCAGACACGACGCTGAGGCCAAAGTCAGAGACCTTAACATTCCCTTCATCATCCAAAAGAAGATTCTCTAGCTTGAGGTCACGGTGGTAAACACCGCGGCTGTGGCAGAAGGAAACAGATGAGATCAGCTGCTGGAAGTATCTCCGGGCGGTTGATTCTCTAAGCCGGCCTCTAGCAACTTTCTCGTAAAGCTCACCGCCTCGTACGTACTCCATGACGATGTAGATCTTTGTCTTCGTGGCCATGACTTCGAGGAGGTGGACAATGTAAGGGTGGCGAACGCGGCGGAGGATGGAGATCTCTCGTTTTATGTGACCAGCCATTCCGCTCTTCACGATCTTCTCCTTGTCGATGACTTTGATGGCGACGTTCTCACCGTTTTTAATGTTTCGAGCTAAGTAGACTTTGGCGAAGCTTCCTTGGCCAAGAAGCTTTCCTATTTCGTACTTGTCCATGAGAATAGTGCCTTGTGTTGTTTTAGGGCTTCTAGGGCTCTCTGGAGTGGTCTCTTTCTTCATGTCTTGTGTCACGATTCGACCGAGAAGGCCGGCCATGAAGTGTAGTGGCTTTTGGCCGGAGATAGGGAGAAGTGGCATCGCCGGAGATAGGACTTGAGCCATCGGTGGGCTTAGTCTTTACAAGAAAACGAACCAAACGAAAATAAGATATGGTTGGGTTGTTTTGTCTTGGTGGTAATGGTGTCTTAACAATGGCTATTTCGTGTTCGTTTTATAACAGTTTTCGAGTTGAGATTGTTGTATGTTTTTAATTTTTAAAAAGATTATTTTATGTTTAATAATATTCTGAAAAAGTCTATCCCATTTACTTTTATTAATTTATTGCCAGCAGATGAACACGTAGGATGGATTATCGAAATTATTTTAGAGAGATATTATAAACTAATATGGTTTATCCAATACGCAAAGTTGCCAAGTCAAATGTACAATACATATCTGATTTCCCAAGGGATAGATAAAAGAGTTGACTTATCAAACCTGAGTGGTTGTGATCGATAAGCAGATCATCATAGATCGTTAGGATGTCGTCACACATCTATACTCCCCCCAGCACATATTGGTAATAATCTTAAAGAAAGATTTGTGGAGTGGATTTGTGGGAACCACTTGTGTTGCTGAGACGATGCTGACTGTAAGTTGTCGACTTCACGTTGCCTGACAGAACCAAAAGCTACAAAAGGACACCAAATAGCAATGTTCTTTTTTGAACTGGAAATTCTATAAGTAATTACCAAGGACCAAATAGCAATTATGAAATCGTAATTCGTAATATCTCATATATGTTGTGCAAGTGTAACTAATACTAATTTGAATTTTAGAGTTGGCTATTTTTACCGTCCTGAACTTTTTTTGTTCTCAACAAAAAAAAAAAAAATCTTTAAAATTATATATTGCCTTAACTCTGCCTCTTTGGAATATTAGTTTATGTTAGATTTAGCCACTATGTCGTAGTCAGATGTTATCGTCCTGAACTTTATCCTGAAATTGTCGTGAAGATGGATGGATAATTATCAATTGCCAACTGGTCATATATTACTCTTAATAATATTTTTGAATGTTTCATCGCAATATAATAATGATGGTCCAATATACTTTTAGTAGGAAAAAACAGAATATATGAAATAGAAACATACATATATAATCTATATATATAAAGAAATGTTCACTCCCTCCTTAATAGGACACGTCATCAATTACTCAGTTGTGGGCATGACACGTGTCCCATAATTTAAAACTATGCGTTTCATTAAGTAACGAACGAAAATTGTTGGGCTTCGTTGAGTTTGGTCGAGTGACCCAGCCCAATGGCGAGCAACTCTAATCTTTTCTCCCTGGTCAGATCAGAAATTTAGGGATCGGCTAAAGAATTTTTCCGCCATTTGACGGACGTAGTTGTTGAGGTCGACGTCCATCCGGTTGAAGTGTTTCGATTGCACCGGTTGAGATTCTTCTCCATCAGTCGAGACGTTTCCGTTTACAGATTCATCACATGTAACCCCTTCTTAAATCTAGCTTCCAATGTGAGTTTCCTTTCTGTAAGGCGGTTTCACTTCAAGTATAAACAGGTAAGTCTTCCTCCTCTCAAACCCATCTACTCGATCTTTTGAACAACAAAGTAAACTTATTTCCTGAGAAATGGCCAGATTGAAAGTTCTTCTTTCTGATTTTTGAAGTCATATAGATGTTCATCAACCATTGAGGTTAGCTTGATGCGGTTTTGGGAGGCCAGGAATGCCAAGCAAAATCTCAAACCGAGAAAGATGAAGAATTGAGACTTATAAGATCGTTCGTAAAAAAATTGCAGTACGCTCTTTTTCAGATTTTGCAATTGTTCTTCAATAATATTTTCCTCACAATTCGCCAATTTTCTTTTAAGCTTCTAACTAAAAGAAAACTTTGTATTATTGTAGTTAATGTGAGCTCCTTTGGTAACTCAAAGGTTTAATTGAGTACGTGTGTAGCATGCACTAGAGCGAGATTGAGAATGACTGAGTAAGCGGCAGAGAGCAACGCAGCACCAGGCGGAGACAAACGATGAGAGCAGCTCATCGGAAACGACGAAGAAAGTAGTGGAGAGCAACAGAGCAAGGGCGGAGAGCGTTGAGATGGAGTAAGTGACGGAAAGATTGAGATTGACAGCTATTGAATAGTCAACATAAAGTGTTATGAGAGATTGCCAAGGCAATGTTGCAGTTCAATCTGGCCAAACGGAGGTTGACAGACTCCCACACACGAAAAATTTATAAGAGCTGGAAAAAAGATTTTGGTTTGTTTTTGTACAAAAAGGATTGTGTTTAAGTTGATTTTCTTTTGCAAGCATTAGATTTGTGCTTTCAAAGTTTCTTAAATGGACATGACTACATAACTTCTCATGAATGTGTTGATTCCTACGTGTCTTAACACCATCAGGTATATGGTTGCAGATTTTCTTTCCACAGAAAATAAGAGTTTTCCAGGTCATAAAGCTGGCAAGAACAAAAGTAAAATTCATCTATTAAGATGTGTTTGTACATATATTCACATGTAATAACTTCAATTCCAAATATAAGACTTCTCATTGTATACTCCAAACGTCATATCTACTATTTATTCAACTATTCCTATAACTTTTTGTAATCTATTACAGCTATACATGCAGCAATTTTGGAACAGAACCTTGAGAAATGACGTGTGGAGAATTGTCGGCTATGTAATTTATACTAGAGATGGTACACTTTGAGCAGACCTGATCCAAAAATCTGATTTGTTTTAAATGGTCATTACATAACACGAATATAAATACTCAAAAGGCTTGAGGAAAAAACTTCATCAAGTGGTTGTTTACATATCAAGATAAACAACAAAGATATCACTTAAATAACTACTGTTTAAGTTATTCACTACATGAAAAATTAAATTCAAGCGATTACAAATTGTATGTAAGGATAAAGTATAATGTATATTTGTGATAAATATTTCAGTCACATGAATTGCTGCATTTTTCTAATAAACTAAATTAATAATTATTACAAAATATGTATCATGTAACCTTTAGTATACTTTTATATAATATTTAATTTTAAGATTTTTTTTTTTAAAAAAATGCATTATATTTTACTCGACAAAGTAAAATACTGGAAAAGTAATAAACAATCTATACTAATACAAAAAAAAATATGAACCAGCATTTCCGTTTATAATAAAAATAATGATTCCTAATAATAAAAGATAATATAATATATAAAAAGATATTTCACACATATATAAATAAAAGTAACACATATAAATTTTAAATAATATCTCACGCATAACGCATAACAATCCTAGAATCAAGTTGTGTCAAATATATTAAGAAAATATCACATAAATAATTTTATAATTATTTTTACATTTAATTAAAAAAAATTGTAACAGTAATATATTGTAAATTTTAAATTTAGTGATTGTAAAAGATTTAAAATATATATTATGAAAACTAATCAGTAACATTTATTTCACAAATCATAATCATTATCCAGATAGCATGGTTTATTTGATTTTAAAATATAATAAATATAAATTAATAACAAACATGTATATTATTTGGGTCAAATATATTAATTAAATATATGATATTACATACAAAAATCTATAATTAATTATATATTTTAGCTCTAACAAAAAGCTACTGTAAAACTAACTTTAGTAAAAAAAATAATATAATCCAATAAAATATATAAAATTAAATAAAATAAAAAATATATGACTACAAGATTATTTTTTTCTACTAAAAAATGAATGAAAAAAAAATTAATCTTACTGATTTTTTTTGTTATCCAACTCCAAAAAAATCACAAGAAATGAATGAAAACCAAAAATCACAAGAAATGAATGAAAACCACATCTAATTATTAATTTAAAACTAAAACATAGTTTATTTAACAAAATAAAATCATTATGACCTTTTAAAAAATAACAAGTAGCATTCATGTTTTTAAAAATCATAGGCAATTATTCAAATAACATGGTTTATTCATATTTTTCAAAAAAGTATAAGCAATTATTCTGATAATATAGTTTATTCAAACACAATAACATATACACAATTTATCCAATATGTCTGTTTAAAATAATATCATTAATATTCAAAATTTACTTTGATTATTTAAATTAATTACTGAATTGATTTCCGCCCGTAGGGCGGGCTTACCCTAGTAGAATAAAATAACAGTGTTTACTGCATTAATACTTTTTATCAACAACATCAACATACGTTATATTCAAATTTGCATATATAATATACAAACTATTAGAGTTTTATTGTTGCATTAACTTGGAAACTAATTAAAAAGCAAACATACTATTTATTTACCCTAAGTAGCGTTAACTAGAGCTTAGACATCAAGAACGCAAAAGTAACACAGAGATATGAATGGTGAATTTTTCCTGGTAATCTAGAAATTTTGAACAGAAGTCCAGACTAATATATATCTAAAACGACTCTCATTAAAAAAAGTTCTACCTCGTAATATTTCCAGAAAAGCTTATGCTAAAATTTATATTTTAAAACTCTTATGCTCAAAGCCTGAAATGCAAGCACGACGAAGGATTATTCCGTTTCATGTAAATATTGTAATAAGAAAATACATAAATGAATATAACCGCATGACAGAAGAGCAAAAGATCGATGTGAAGACCACGTTAAGATACTACAGTACATTTCTATGGATAATGCTTATCTTTGTGTATTACATAGAAATAAAATAAGTTATCTACAACAATTAAGCAAGTGTTTAACTGTCGTAATTAGGAATGTGTAAGAAGCAAAAGAAAAACATGTAATGAAGAATTATGTAAGTGAATTTTAGTGATGGTCAAGAATGTTATCCTTTCGAGAGCACGTCAAATTGCATTCATCGAGCATGACCCACGCATACTAAATAAGCCACGCGTGCCATTTACATTACATTACATGCAGTTAACCATACAAAAATAGATAAACTACAACAAGAGTATCATCATACGAGTAATCACAGTATACCTAAACTTGATACGTTATTTGTGGGGAAAAGTAGCCATTTTTGCGTTTCCTAGATCATGTGTTGACTGTTGCTTTTACAAAACAATATCAGTTTTGTAGGCGCATTCAATTTTAAGAGACCTCTTTTTATTTTTTATTCTGTTGTTTTTCTTTCTCACTGCTTCGACTTAAGATTTGTATCTCATAGTATGCAATATATATACATGACCATATTTACCGTGTAGAAACGAGGAGAGTGCCTCATGACATGATCTACATTAATATAATATATATCAGTTTTAAAGGTTCTGTTGTTCAGATATAATTGGCTTAATTGGTTAATTTGTTTATATATATACTGGTTTTGTTTTAGAATTTGAGCTTTATTAAACTATTTTCCATGAATTTCTATAAACTATTTAGTTAAGAATTTGCATGACTTCTTTCTTTTGTTTTTACTTTATATACTATTGCTGTTTTATATATAGTTTAATTATCTACTTATGTAACACCTTTTTTTGAACAAAGCACCTTAAAACTCCAAAAAAAAAACTCAATTTCCTTTTTGGAAACGTCCAGTTGAATTGAATCTAGGAATTTTTCTTTCTTTTCTTACAAAGAAAAAAAAAAGTGAAACCCAGCAGAAATCCCATGTCACGAGCCGTCTAATTGTCGCTTCCTTTCTGAATCTGACTCTAGAATACATGAAAAAAAAGAATAAGATAGAACACAAGTTCTTTAATCAAACTCTAATTAAAAGTTTAATAGATGGGTAAGTCACTTTAGTTTCAAAATTAAAAGAGAGAATATCTTTGAATAAAGTATAGTTACACACAAATGACATGATTTAACAAAAAAATGACAAAAACATGCCTTTATTTGAGAGATATTCTTCAATTTCAAAAGGTTTTGGCTCGAAAGCCCGTATATCTTCCAAGATGAAGCCTAAACCATTTAAAATTAACTCTTAATAGTAGAACATACTATTTCTAGTGAGAACTGAACCTAAGACCTTTTGAACCTCTATTGGTAATTCAAGAATCTTAGTTAATACACCAGCTCCTCTTTGGTGTTTTGAGAGATACTCACCAGTCACCAACATGCTTACTTCGCATGATATCTTAAGATCCGGATATTGGTTCATAAACAAGATAACTAAGAAATTAAAATAAATTCTTAACAAATACGCCCTGCCTTATATAATGTTACATGTTTAAAAAAAATTGTTTCAAAAGATAACATTTTTATATTTTGAATGCACGTTTTGTCAACTAATAATGATTAATTGCAATTTTAAAAACTTAGTTGCACTTATTAAATTCTTAATTGTTAGATTTATGAGAAAAAGTTAATCAAAAAATTATGGATTTATTATATGTTTATTAATATGTGTAAAATATCAAAAACAAGCATCATAATGAAATATATGGAGTATAAAATAACTTGCCGAGATACACCGGAAATATATATTTGTATGGGATGAGTTGCGGGGCAAATCTCCTTTGGCAGACAAGCATTTTGCTTGCAACTCAAGCAATGCTAAAACCATCTGCCATAGGAGTATTCGCCCAGTAATCCAACCATACATTGATGAGTGATGATACCCCTTACTTCAAAAACATGAATCTTCAATACTTTTTATTATATTATTAATCTTTCACACAAATACATCTGAGTTATTGTAAACTGGACTAGAAAGTGTATATATAGTTGATGAAAGTGTTGGTAACGAATGCATATAGAAATCATATTCTGTGGCATATCCTATGTTTCATAGAGCATATCTGTCTAGTATAATCCCAAAGACCAACCTCTTCATGCGGTCCTCATGCTTCTGATTCGGACTTTAACATCTCTTCTTTTTCCTCATTTACCAGCCTATTTTTTTCAGTACTGTAAATACTTTGCTTTTGTATTGTATACGAATGTTGTGATTCATGTTTTTAATAGGCATTGTTCCATAGTATATGCTCTTTGCATCAAGGTTTATAAATACATTACAAGGTTTGATTTTTTTCATTTGAAGCGATCAAGGAAGAGAGGGAAAAAGAAGACTAGCATTTGGTAGAAAAGCATTACAGGGTGAATCCTCTATTGGCAGGGGATGCTGATGACTAAAAAACATTTTGTCATCATTTTCCTCTGCCAAAGGAGATTTGCCTAGCAATTATTTCTTGGGAGAATTTCAATTATACCACTTTGGTGGTACCACTTTTCATATTTACCATCAACAAATGAACATTTTCAAAAATACACATTTTATTAAGGGAGAATTTGCCAACTAACCAATTTTGGAGTCAAAATTAAGAGAATAGCTTTGATTTTGACATTATTAAGTATATAACATTTCATACACGTTTTGTCCGGTTATATCCTTACCGTCTTCAAGTAGCCGGTGACAAAGAGATTAAGGGATGACGTCGATGAGTGCATATGTGGCCAAGAGAAATTGAAGTTGAAAATTGTTCAATTTATCAACAATTACATGTGTCCAATTAATTATTGTAAAGACTTGGTTAAATGTTTAACTTCTTATGGTTTTTTCTCCAACCATCGGAATGAATGCGTAATTTTCCAAAAGATAGGAACATGTTAGGAAGAAACATATGGATTATTGGTTATTGGGTTTTTAGTAGTTATGATGATGTCTTTTAAAATACAGTGTATGAGAACTTCCAGAAGAAAACAAAATATAAACAGAGTGTGCAGAACAAGAAGATAGACGATGGAGACGATGATGACGACATTGTTTTCTGTGTACAAAAAAATGGAATAGAATATCCGTAAATAGTACAAAAGAATAGTCCATTCTATTTACATAACCAAATTAATGTTATACTTCTAACCCCATATTCACGCTAAATACTAACCCCATATT
>CAKOAT010394043.1:189874-218730 GCA_932364175.1 Eruca vesicaria subsp. sativa
AAATGATCTTCTCCTCCACAAAAATACTATAGAATGCAGTCAGTGGTTCCATATTTTCTCAAAGCCTTTCCATGGTTTCTCCCTTTTACAGATTTACCAAATAAAAGTAACTTTCAGGTGGTGTATGGTGTGTGAATGTTAAAGTGCCACGAAACTCTTGTTAATAATTATTAATGGATATTGTTTTTTTTGCTTGCAGGTTTCACCGGTGGAATATCAAGGACAAAATGGAAATATTATATAAAAATCATACGGTATATCGGTAAGTTAGGGTAAATGGTTACATAATGAATTATAGTTTTTTTTAACGTTATACAATGCAATTTCCCTTTTATTAAAGGATAAAAGACTCTTATATCCTTGTTCCTTATATATATACATAAAATAAATATGAAATAAAATATTAACCCTAAACCCTAAAACATCAATTCTAAACTCTAGGCCCTAAAAAGTAAACCCTAAACCCTAAAAATCAACCTTAGACCCTAAAATATCAATTCTAAACCTTAAACCCTAAATTCTAAACCCTAAAAAGTAAACCCTAAACCCTAAAAAATCAACACTAAACCCTAAACTATCAATCATAAACCCAAAATCCTAAACCCTAAATTCTAATAGTATTTTGACTATTAAAATTCTAATGGTAAAGTTGGTTAGTGTAAAGTTGAAAAGTGGTATCTTGAAAGTGTTATTTCTGGCAATTTCCCTTATTTCTTACCTATATTCATTTCTCCAATCTATTATCTGATGATTTATTTTATAGTCGTTGTTATATATATATTAGCTTTCATATTGAAACCTTTTTTTTTTTTTTTGCCAAGGATTCATATTGAAACTTTCATATAGATAATGCATGTAAGCATGTTGTTGACAACAAAAGCAATGAAGATTAAGAACCTACTTTTTTCATTTAGCGAGGTAGATTATTACTTTTTCTTTTATCAAATCATACATGTTACATTTATTTAACAATGTAGTAGACACAACAACTATATTGTCGAAGAATCTACTCTAAACGATCAACTCCTTTCTTTTAGTTTCAACCTTATCTCTTTAATAGAGGCTTTTCAACACGTAGCCAAATTAAGAATGCTCTCAACCCAAAAGAGAATCTGAAAACCAAGTTCAACAGTCAAGTTAAAATGATATACCAGATTTGACAAACAAATCATAAAATCAGGTCATGCACGTACAAGTAGAACGATTAAATAAGGTCCAAAATATTAAAGGATTATTTTTGATAAGTTTAGACTCAAATTCATAAATGTCTAACAAAAGTTAGAATAACTATAACTAAATTTATTTCTCGTATTTATTAACCACTAAACGAATACAAACCAAAAATAGTTGTTTACATAACCAAATGAAAATGAAATAAACTATAAATAATTAGCATTAATATCAATTGTATCTTTTTAGAAAGTAAATGTCAATATGTGTTTTAATATATAATATTAATTTACAAAGTAGAAATTTTAATTTGATTAAATTTAGATTTATTAGTCTTAGTAAACACGGACAGAAATGTACATGTTCTTCACCAGTTCTCTAAAAAAAACCCAATTACTTATATTTTCTATCACAAGGCAAATCGAAATCTAACTTACTTTATAGCGATGTTTTGTCAAAAAACACAAATAAATTATATAATTATAAAATATTTACAGTAATTTTATGGGTAATAGACTTTTAACTAAAATAATTACTGCAGATAAAAAACAATTTTATTTTAGTTAAGAACATGGTTTTTATAAAGGTTGAGACGCCCTGCATAAAATACATAGAAATTTTACATGTTTCTGAAATAGAGTTATCATAACAAATTGGTTCAAGGATCCTTAGATTGGATTGATCTGTCAAGACGTGATTGGCACAAACTCTATATTTGACCATATTTCTAGTTGGAAACATTTTTCGTGATAAAGTTTGCTAACAAGGAAAAAAGAACATACATAGATACTATCAAAAGCCAATATGTGCGTCGTCAAGCTGCTAGTTAGCTAATAATCAAGTACAATAGCATGCAAGCTAATGCTAATTTGTTGTAGTTGGATATACTGAATGAATATGCTGTCAGTGCCCGAGGCATATAACTTTTATCTTTGACTTTTCTAAAGCCAAATCGTAAAATCTAAAAAGGTGCTACAAGAATGGGGTATTACAAATGAGAAAATTTAATGAAGTATTGGAATTATATTCTACAGACTAATGGGATAACTAATAAAAGTGAGATTCTATATCTTAGTGGTAGTAAACCTGACTTAAATATTTTAACAGACTGAGGATATTAGTGCATTGGTTTTCTTTGATTATTTTTATGGATAAGTGAAAATTGTCTAACTGTGAAGTTGTACAACAATTGACGAGTTAATATTTAATTTTCGTGTGATATTTCTAACTTTAAGATTACTTGACCAGAGAGAAGGAGAAACTCTTCTTTCTCAAAACCTAGAGTGTTGGTTTGTTCTAAATATTGACCTAAAGGAGTTGATAGGTTTCTTTTTTTGTAAGCTATAGAGTTGATAGGTTTCAAACATTAAAAATTTAAAAATGCAAGCCAGAAAATTAGACAATGTTGAGAAAGAAACCTTCTCCTATCATATACCATATATTTATGTGATTGGGAACGTATATGTCCAAAAGAATCTAATGTTTTAAGTATAACACTGCCAACAAAAGAAAATAAAATAAAAGTGGGGTTTGAATAAAAAAAAAAACTGGAGAGTACAATGCCATGGATCTTCCATTTATAAAAGAATCAGTTTATAGTTAATCTAAAATTTAAATTTTAACATTTACAAGTTGTCATTGTCAAGCTTTTTGGCAATTCAAAAGATTATTTTCTAGACTTAACCATCTTAGTTAATTAAAACCCAAACTCTCCCCCCCCCCCCACCCCATCCCCTACAAGCCACAAAACCAAAATAGTAACACAAAATTATTCAATTTTTTATAAAAAAATGTAAAGACTTGGAAAAGTTTTCTTAAAAAATCTTAACATTCTGGAATGTTAGGTACATGTTTGTCAAGACATTTGTCTAGACATGAAATCAGCCTTTGATAATGCTTTTGCTTATCAACAACCTATACATAAATAGTTATACAATTTTAATACGCCATCTTGGTCATCTCCCAATTCGAGTATATATAGTTTATTAATGATCGGCATCCCATTGATTAATTACAAAACCTATTAGATTTTGGGCTGTATAAAAAAAAGCTTAATTCATATCATAAGTTATAAGTAAATCCCCTATATATTAATCCTGAAGCATTCATAAATGCACAACCTTGGAGAGCATGTTTACGTGTCAAGCTCATAGAGCTCCTCAGTCTTAATTTTTTAATGGACCAACTTTGCTAGAAATGAAATAATGTAACATTTAATTTCTTACATTTAGGACTATAATATATAGATATTTTTTAAGAGACCAACTCTGCTAGGTATAAAACAATATATTTTATTTCCTTAATTAAAAGCTACGGAATTACCTTATATGATTAACATATATATGTATTTAATGATTATGAATAATACATATTTTTGTGTACTCTCTTTTTTAAAAATTTTAAAATAAATTAAACAATCACATTAAATATATAATTTTTTTAAAAAAAATTCTCATAGGTTATATTTTTAATTTTTTAAAACGACCATAAATAACTAAAAATAGCAAAATCCCACCTTGAAAATTTTTTATCAATGGTTTAACTTTTTTTTTCCAAACAAGATAGAAATTATCATAAATCGTACGAATATGAAATATCATTAGTAGATGTTCATATTATAAATATGTTAATTTAAAAAATTTAGTGAAAAGGTTTGAGGTTAGTAGATACAGATTATAGTATTCGAAGATTTTTGTAGTTTGTTTTATTTGCTTTTTTAATATATTTTAGTTTGTTTAGATAATTTAACTAATTTTAAATTAGATTTATTAATAATTTAAATATTTTGAATTTTTTGTCAACTTTTAATGTTTAAAAAATATTTTTTGGGATGATTTTAGATATTGGTTACAATCCAATCAAAACTGAATTGAGAAGACCAAATCGAATCCAATCCGATAATTAGTAAAATTCAAATAGGATTTATGAGAATAATACCAAAATCTTAGAATACGTCTCAATCAAACCAAAACCGACGAAGTCTCAAAAGGTCTAGACCTATGATGATTTAAGATACCAACATTTGTATTCATAATTTTATAATCGATAAATATTGTCATACCGCAAAACGTTAAAAACCATTTAATGAATAAATATCAATATAAAATTTTCACCCCGCGCATGCTATCATCTAGTTATCAAGTAAAGTAGAACACAACTCTAGAGACTCAATGCTCTGATGACCGTAAAATATGGGGGAATATTCCTTAATAGACGATCTATTATATATGCGTACGTATGTGAGATTTTATTCTAGATCAGAAGGATAGTGCCATTGAATATGCTTCTTGCATGTTATATATAATCACAATACAAACACTTAGTTTAGAGCTGAAAGATATATGGAGAAAGGTGCAAATGCATTACAGGGCAAGATCTCTTTTGGCAGGAATCTCTTACTCCATTCTTGCATATGCATATATGTTTGTGGTGAGCTCTCTGCCAAAGGAGATTTGCCCAGTAATTCTTCTGTGCCAATGTTTACCTAAATTTATTTTGCGTTAGTTACATTTCACATTTTTAGTAAACATGGATCTCTTGGAAGTATAGCTAGTCGAAGTAGACACAGGTAGTTCCTTGATCCATATCATGTTTTGTTATGTTTCAATTACTATCCATAATAAAAAAAGATGTATATATATCTATTCACGTGGCCATCAATAGATGCAAATTGATGCATGAAGGAAGGTATTGTATTCATGAAACGGGTAAGTGAAAACATTAGTTATGTACGTTATTAAAAAAATATATATTTACGAATCTTCTTTTCTTACATTTGTCTCATGCAGATAATCTCCAAGTCCTTAATTACCAATCTATGACACTAAGTTCGGCTTGCTACCTGCTTAGCAGTCGTGTAGGAGAGGACAACCAATGACTCCTGGAGGCTGGAGATTGCCGATCTCGATGTCAAGTCTTTTGAATAAGCTTTGATGACACTCTCGACGTCAATAGTCTAGACATGGCTGAGTGACCCCATATTTCTGAAGTTTTTTTCCATCAAATCCATCTAATTTTGCTAACTCATTGCTCTCTGTATTTCTTTACAAAATTCTCTGAGAGATTGATACCCTTCTTTGTGACATTTTATAACTACACATAATATGTAAAATCTTTTAGATGCAAATCAAAAGTCAAAAGTATTTAGATTCATTCATTAGAACAAGTACAAAATACAAATTGTTGACGTACAAAATATAAAGCCCACTAACAGCCTTGCGAAAAAAAAAGCTGGGCCTAATAATAAGGATTAACAAGTAAAGCTGACGTGGTAAGCAGCGATTGGCTGCACTATCGTGTTTTGCATCGCCTCGCCACGTTTCTGCATTGATCCAAAAAAGAAAAAAAAATTGAGAAAATTATAAGGTGGTGCGACCTTCGTCTCTCGTTGACCATCAAAGCTTACGAACGCTCTTTTCTCCGTGTGAAGGGGAAGAAAAATCATCGGAGCCGTCGGTTTCACGAAAGGTGGATCTCTCTCTCTTCATAGATCGAAGCCTTCTCTCTTTATTATAATCTCTGTTTCTTTCTCTTACTGAATGTTTTCTTTCTTCATCGTCATTTGTGAGTCTTTTCGCTTCAGATCTGTGTCATTATTGAATCTATAGATCTGTTTCGCTTGTTCTAGTTAATGAATTCGTGTATTGGTCTGAGGCGTTTTCGATAGATCTGTGTTTTAGATAAACTTTCCTTTAGTAAAGTTTCGATCTTTTTTCTTACCCACCACTCGTATTGATAATGGGTACCAAAATTTGATCAGATTCATTGCTTATAGCTCATGTTTGTTCTCATGGATGAAAAAAGTTTGAATTTTGCATGAAAAAGTTTATAACTTTATGGTAATGCATGTGGAAATGTTTGAATTTTGACATTAAAAGTTTGTAACTTTATGTCAAATGTGTGTGTGGAATTGTATAGTTTTTTCATAATTTTCTGAATCTGACTTTGAAAGTAATATCTGATTTTTGTACAGAAGTTAAATCAGCGTTAATACGATACTAGAATGGGAGGAGGGTTTAGAGTATTGCATTTGGTGAGGCCGTTCTTGGCTTTTCTACCTGAGGTTCAGAGTGCTGACAGGAAGGTGCCTTTCAGAGAGAAGGTTATCTACACTGTCATCTCTCTCTTCATCTTCCTTGTCTGCAGTCAGCTTCCTCTCTATGGAATCCACTCTACCACTGGTGCTGATCCTTTCTACTGGATGCGTGTAATCCTTGCCTCCAACCGTGGGACTGTTATGGAGCTTGGTATTACTCCTATTGTCACGTCTGGGCTTGTGATGCAGCTCTTGGCTGGTTCTAAGATTATTGAAGTTGATAACAATGTCCGTGAGGACCGTGCCCTCTTGTAAGTAATCTTGTTGTTGTGGACATAGAACAGCTGGATTTGGGTGAATTCTTATTCTGTATGTTGGATCTAATTTTGTAGGAATGGCGCTCAGAAGCTTCTTGGTATTCTGATTGCTATTGGTGAGGCTGTTGCTTACGTTCTTTCTGGAATGTATGGACCCGTTGGTCAGCTTGGTGTTGGAAACGCCATCCTCATCATCCTCCAGCTTTTCTTTGCCGGAATCATTGTTATCTGCCTTGACGAGCTTCTTCAGAAAGGATATGGTCTCGGATCAGGAATCTCCCTTTTCATTGCCACCAACATCTGGTAAGACGAGTCCTTCCTTGCTTTATAGAGCCCTTCCTTTCCTGTTATATCTATAATTCTTAATACATTTTTGAATCGTTGATACGCAGTGAGAGCATTATCTGGAAGGCATTTAGCCCTACCACCATCAACACTGGTCGTGGAGCTGAGTTTGAAGGTGCTGTTATCGCATTGTTCCATATGCTGATAACTAAGTCCAACAAGGTTGCAGCTCTCCGCCAAGCATTCTATCGGCAAAACCTTCCAAATGTTACCAACTTGCTTGCCACAGTCTTGATCTTCTTGATTGTGATCTACTTCCAAGGGTTCCGTGTGGTTTTACCTGTGAGATCAAAGAATGCCCGTGGGCAACAGGGTTCTTACCCAATCAAGCTGTTCTACACCTCTAACATGCCCATCATTCTCCAATCTGCTCTCGTCTCAAACCTTTACTTCATCTCTCAGGTACATACATTCTTTCAACTTCACTGTATGTACAGTGAATCATCTCCACAGCTAATATTGAATCTCATCTGTTATCAAACAGCTTCTCTACAGGAAGTTCAGTGGAAACTTCTTTGTAAACCTTTTGGGACAATGGAAAGAATCTGAGTACAGTGGGCAATCTATTCCAGTCAGTGGTCTGGCTTACCTCATCACAGCTCCAGCAAGGTAATGCAAAGTTTTAACCAATCAAAATTGTTATATGCACCAACCAGTTTGATGAATATATGTTACTATATGGTTGCAGCTTCTCTGACATGGCGGCTCACCCGTTCCATGCTCTTTTCTACATTGTCTTCATGCTCACTGCTTGTGCTCTATTCTCAAAGACATGGATTGAGGTCTCCGGATCTTCTGCTAGGGACGTAGCTAAGCAGCTTAAGGTAATAAAATCATAACAACTCGATATACACAGAACCTTGAATGGTGTGTTTGGTATTTGATATTGGAAACTTCATGTGTGACAGGAACAACAAATGGTGATGCCAGGGCACAGAGAGTCAAACTTACAGAAGGAGCTGAACAGGTATATCCCAACAGCAGCAGCCTTCGGAGGAGTTTGTATCGGTGCACTGACCGTACTGGCTGATTTCATGGGAGCCATTGGGTCTGGAACTGGTATTCTCTTGGCTGTCACCATCATATATCAGTATTTCGAGACCTTTGAGAAGGAGAAAGCAAGTGAACTCGGCTTCTTTGGGTTCTAAGTTTAGCCTTAAAATTGTAAAACTTTGCTTAGGCAAAAGCAGAGAAGGCACGCTAGCTAGCTTCGGTGCCAACCTCAAAGGGTTCTAACACAGTTTGGGGTAGTACCTTTCTTGTTGTTCAAACAACATTTTCACTTGTAGTTTTTTTGCTTTTTGATACAATTTTTGTTATATTCTTGCTTTTAAAAGTTAAAACCTTCCGGATAGACGCTTTTCTAATGTATGTTTCTAGAATTCCATGACCAAATAAACAATTTACATTTTTGAGTTCAAAGCATTATCTCTGAATCGATGCAGACAGACCTATATAGATTGTGGAAAAAGCAGTAGAAACTATTAGTTATGGTTTTGATAGCAATCAGATAATACGTGATGTCAACTATATATGCTAATGCATGATACTAGTTATGAATTATGACAGGTTTACAATGTTACATGCTTACACTTTTGACTTGATGAGCATTCATGGTCTCAACTCTTACATAGGATCTAACTAACCTCCTAATGTAAAGACAGAAAGTCTTACAACGAAAACTTGAACTTTGCCAAACGCGTTTTAAACCCATTCTTCTCATTAAGCTTTTTCTTCCTCTTAACAAATTTCTTGTCTGAAAATTTTGTTGACTTAGTGACTACACATACCACCATACATATATGTTTGGTCATTTGATTTGCCTTGAAAATTACATAAACAGAAAGCTATACAAGGTGGAGAACTGAGACAAGAGTTAAAAGGATAGAGGAACTATTGATTCTTTCTTTGGTTTTACTTGCATTAACCCAAATTAGAGTTTGCTTGTTCCCTAGGTTAACAGATGAAAAATACACGCACAGTTAGAAATGAAATGAAATAAGCAAACTTATAGCCAGACAAGCAGTTGAGTACTAATTGGTTTTGACACCAATCAGATAACAACACTTACTCGATTGTTTAAACTCTCAACTACCAACAAATACAGAGAATGGTCATTGTGATCCGTATGGTACACAACGTTACATGCTTACACTTTGACTTCCATCATTCAAGGTCTCCATACTCCATTGTAGAAAAGAAAACTGTCCAAACGAGTGTATTTTGATAAATTAAATATGCAGTTCAAAAACTAACTTAATACAAAGATGTTCGTCAGTAAAAAACTTTATAAATAGCTTCTCATAGATCATATAAAACCCTCTCTTATCACTTTCTTCAAATACACTGCTCTCTCTGTAACACAAAACCTACCCAAATCACATATCCTAACATGGCTACCAACTCAGCAATGTACGCATCCTCACGGCGGAGGCAATCACCATCACTGGAGGCGTTTCTATCACCAGTTGATCTCTCCAACGTCCCTCTCATTCAAACCCTATCTTCAATCTCATCAGAAATCGTCTCTTGCTTCAGAAACGTACGTTTCTCCTTCCAACAAAGAAACTCACGTTCCCTGATACGTAAACTCCAAGTCTTTACCGTCTTGTTCCAACACCTCGCAGAAGATTCAAGCTTGAGTCCCACGGAAACGTTGTGCTTCAAGGAGCTTTATCTTCTCCTCCATCACTCCAAGTTCCTCCTCCGCTACTGCTCTCACTCCTCTAAGCTATGGCTCTTGCTTCAAAGCCCTTCTCTTTCAAGCTTCTTCCATGACCTGAGTAAAGACTATTCCACCCTCTTAGATATCCTCCCCGTTGATAGTCTCTGCCTTAGCCACGACGTTAGAGAGCAAGTCAAGCTCTTGCACAAACACTCATCATCAAGACTCTTCGTTGATGATAGCGACGAGACGCTACGTAACAGACTCTACACGTTTCTCAACGAGTTTGAGAACGGGAGTGTACCAAACTCAGAAGAGCTAAGCTTCTTCTTCTTTGAGAAACTTGGGATTAAAGATCCTATAAGCTACAAAAGTGAGATAGAGTTTCTTGAAGAACAGATCAAGAGCCACGGTTGTGACTTGGAACCTACGAGATCAGTGATTAACGGTTTTATAGATATCACACGGTACGTCATGTTTCTCTTATTCAAGATTCAAGATGGTGACGAGTGGAGCGTTGACAACATCAAGAAACAGAGGACAAGTTTGATCTCTGAGGAGATTGAGAACACGTTTACAACGCTTCCACAGGATTTCACTTGCTCCATCTCTCTCAGTCTCATGAACGATCCTGTGATCGTTTCCACTGGGCAGACTTATGAACGTAGCTCTATCGCTAGGTGGATTCAAGAAGGAAACTCTACTTGTCCTAAAACAGGACAGAAGCTTGTAGACTTGTCTGTTGTTCCTAATCTAGCTTTGAGACAGTTGATAACACTTTGGTGTGAAGTTACTGGTTCATCTCATGACTCACCTAAAGAGTCTCTCCCTAAGGAGTTTCAAACAAGAGCTTCAACGGAAGCAAAGAGAGCTACTGTATCGATTCTTGTACAGAACCTAGCAGACGGGTCAGAGTTAGCTGCAAGAGAGATCCGTTTTCTATCTAGAACAGCAACGGAAACACGTAGGTTTATTGTGGAAGCAGGTGCAATCCCTCACTTGCGTAGGCTTCTCAAATCAGAAGATGCTCTTGCGCAAGAGAACGCAGTTACATCCATCTTTAACTTATCTCTGGACGAGGAAAACAAGAGTCTGATCATGGAAGAACACTCTTGTCTTGAGCCGATAATGAGCGTTCTCGTCTCTGGTCTTACATCGAAAGCCAAGGAGATGGCAGCAGGTACATTGTACACTCTTTCATTGGTACATGATTACAAGAAAACGATAGCAAACGCTGATGGCTGCATCGAGTCGCTTGCGTTGGTGCTGCAGAAAGGAACGGTGAGAGGGAAGAAAGATGCTGTCTACGCTTTACATAACTTATGGTTACATCCTGATAACTGCAGCTTGATGGTGAACCAGGGAGGAGTGTCTGCGCTCGTGGGAGCTTTGGGGGATGAAGCTGTGGCGGAGAAAGTTGCGGCAGTGTTGGGAGTAGTAGCAAATCTACAGTTAGGAGCAGAGAGTATAGGGAGAGAGGAGTCAGTTGTGAATGGGCTCATGGAAGTGATGAGATGTGGAACACCTAAAGGCAAAGAAAAAGCTATTGCGACATTGTTGCAACTCTGCACAACCGGTGGAGCTGTTGTGGTGGAGAAGGCTGTGAAAACACCGGCTCTTGCGGTCTTGACGCGTAAGCTTTTGCTCACGGGTACAGAGCGAGCCAAGAGGAAAGCCATTTCACTCTCTGAGGTCTGTAATGGGTGCGACCAAAACAAGCAGAGATAAACGGTCTGGTAATAGAGAAGGGAGTTATAGAACCGAATTTGTGATCTCTATACCCATCCATATATTTATATACAAAATAAGTGTTAAGAGGGACAGCAGAATAAGCCTTTTATACGCAGTGACCTTTATATGTATATCTTATTGTATGGTTATGAGCGTTTTGTTTACCCCATTAGAATTGAATCCATAAAAAGTCGAAAACTGTAAAAACAGAAAACAAAGATATTATACAAGGAGGAGCACAGAAGCAAAGACAACAGTCACGGGAACTTTTGTTTTGTTTTCTATTGATCAAGATTAGAGTTTTTGCTTGTTCCCTAAGTTAACAGAAGATGATAAATACACTCACAGAGACATGGTGGAGACCCGTCCTCTTCCCTCTCTCCCTACCCAACAACTCAAATAACCGATAACCTGTATAACCGGTTATCAGCTTTATAGTAGTACATAAAACCATGGGGTTTGAGCGGACAGAAACCGCTTAGTAAGAGTTTTGCCACAGGTGCTGCTGCGTTGTTTGCTTTGAGGGCTGGCCGCCTTGCGCGCCACCTTCCCTTGGGTTTCGCTGTTGGTGCTCCATCGACATGCCGGTTTGTGACTGATAGTAGTTTGGGTAACCGAGCGACCCATATTGCTGATGCGCCTGTTGCTGAGCTTGTCGAAGTTGCTGAGCTTGCTGTTGTGCTTGAAGGTTGTAGTACGCATTGCTCTGGACACTCGACATTGTTTGAGAACCAGGTCCATGAAGCCATACAGGCGAGTTTTCATTCTGAGATCAAACAATTAAGGTCATCAAAACAAAGACCTTTCCATGAAAGTGTAAAAATGAGAAAAATACCTGCTGTTGTTGTTGTTGTTGTTGCTGAAGTGACAATAGATGGCTGTTCTGTTTGTATTGTAGACTCATAATGTCTTCATAACTTAGTGTTGCACCAGTAGGGGATGCTTGTTGTTGTTGTTGTTGGTTAAGGGAGAAGTTTCCGGCTCCAACATTGCTTGAATTCCCAAACCCATATGCGGAGGAGATAGGGGCAGAAGTTGCTGACGGAGGCAAATTACTGGAGGATATGTTGTTTTTGTACTGTGGAAGCAAAGCCGCCGGTGACTGGTGGAATGAGCTATTACCAGAAAATGCTTGCTGGAAAGCCGATGGCATGTATGGGTAGCCTTGAGGCATCAAAGGGTAACTGATCATGTTGGCAAAGTGAGTTAGAGGCACAGTATGCTGAGAATATGGATGCATTGGAAGCTGTTGAGGTGCTTGAGGAAGAGCTGGCCCAGTAGCAACATTGGCACCGGGTAAGTTCTGCTGCTGGCTTGGCTGTGTTGTTTGAATACCACCACCATCTCTCTGCGTGTAAAAAAATATAACCAAACATTTGAACACGAAATACAATAGACGTTGCAACTTTCTATAGAAATAAAAAGATATGCTACTTGATTAAAAAGCGTTTCATTCTACAGGTAAGGGGATCACCTCTGGCATAGAAATGCTTTGGTCACTTAGTGAGTAATCTTTGCTTCTTGATGGCATAGACTGAGCCCCTGGGAAAGTTGAGTATTGAAGCTCAAGCTCCCTCGCAGTTTGTGCTGTTTGTGGCAATAGAGGGTTTGGAGTAGCATTTGAATACCCTTGCTGAAAACAATGATGTCAACAAAGAATTATAAGGATGATTGAAAAACAATATGAATAAACTATCTTTAGAACATATAAGGAGATTCTCTTAAAAGGTATAATCAAAAACCATAGGCACTTGGTTGCAATATATGTATCTTACCATCACATTTGACAATGAAGCAAGATTCTGCATCTGATTCTGCATGCATGTCTGTGAGGCATCAAATTCAGTATTCGTCTGCTGCTTGGCATTTTCATATGCATACTCTTGATCAGATTGAGCAAACGAATACTGGTTCTGCGGATGAGCAGTTCCGGGGTTCTCTGGCAACAAAGCTTCTTGCTGAGATTCTGAAGAATCATCATAATTTTCTGCATTTGACGCATGGACCATATTTCCATGGGACGTGCTTCCTAGTTGTTCATCTCCATAAAACTCGGTATTTCTGTGCAGAAGAAGATCAACTAATGGTGAGTACAAATAAAAAGAGACAAGAACTATTTGGAAAGGGAAAATCAGTAACAAGGGCATGCCTGGCATCAGCACGTTCAATCTGTGGAGCTACATCAGCTGCTTCTTCTAAGTTGTTGTTCAAAGGTCTTGATCCAAAGCTTCCAAAGCTTAACTGTGAGCACTCTTCTGAATAGACTAGCAGATGATCTGGAATTAAGACAGTAGGTTTATCCTCCTCATGAGAGGAGTATTTATCATGGTTCTCTATGCTTAATTCTTGAAGGTTGGCAGCAACAGACGAGACATTATCTTCATCTGCAAAAGATTATTGACACAAGGAATTAGACAACATCAGGAGCAAAAAAAAATCAAGTGTAGCATGCTGCAGATTAGCATAAAGCAAATACAGAAGATGCTTCATTAGTCTACTTGACGTTCAAATTAGAAACCAAAAGACTACACAAGCATTTTTCACTTCCCCCAGCCGCTAATATGATCAGGTTGCAGGACAAAAGGATTCATGTCACAGTATCAGTGAGGTGTGTGACATTTCATCAAACGAAAATTCAATCAAGCATCTCCCGAATTATGTGCCATCATGCACAACACATCGTTGTCAATAAAGCATACAGCAATTCTATTCTAAACATGTTGGACACAATTACAGAAAGTAAAATTCTTACCTTTCTGGTGCTCAACAGGATGGTCCTGTGTTTGGTGTCCGTATGGATGATCATCAAACTCAGATGACACTCCACATTCATCTTCTGGAACAACTCCACCAGCGACAGTGTCAGCCTGCACATGATCTCTTCCAATATTTCCAAAGGGACCATTTTCTGCTAAACGTGTATCTTCTAAGTGGCCCTTCAGTTGTTGATCTCCTCCACTGGACTGGAAATCTTCTGGACCATTACGTATCTCTGGCTCAGTTGGTGCCACCGGTACAGAAGAAGTGCTAGCAGCCATTGGCTTCTCAATCGAGGGCCATTGATCTTTTACAGCTACATGTTGACTTGCAGCACTTTCATGCTCAGAAACATTTTTCTGAGAGTTGGTTGACTTGTTATGAGGTATACCCCTCTTCACAATGTCAGCCATAGACATTTGACCTGCAGCTCCAAACCATGCAGGTTGCTGTACCGAAACAGGCTGTGATGATGGTATTCCACTACCCGAACTAACGTTTGGCGTTTTACTGTCCACAGCAGCAGAATCACTGCATAATATATACAATATACATGAGCAACATGCCACTCAAATGTAAAGATGAACAAAACTATAATTCCCGACTATGCAGAAGTGAAGTACTACACCAAGAAAAAAATGTAATATGGAAAAGTAAGGTCTTGACACCTTTCAACAGATGTAAATATAAAAAAAAATACCATGACCACTACTAACATAGTCATAGAAACTCTATACCCCAATACATTGACACTTTGACTATGTTATAAATTTCATTGTTTCTAGTAAATCAAACATAAATTGTACATGGAAGATAGCTTAGCATCAGCATAAAACTTTCAAACATAAAGAAAGAAAAGCAATCAAGACTCCTAAAGGAACAGTAACATATTCTGTTCGTTTAGCACTAAGCCATATCATCTAAATACTTCAAGCTTTTAGAGCTGAAAGCTCTGTTTTATCACTGTAGACACTTTTGTATTATGGTCACCAGACCACTCTAAAACATAACATACATTTTGTTGGTCAGAAAGCCAACGAACTAAATCCTACCAATTGAATCATTGCACTATAGGCTGCCCATCTACGGTCATTGCAACAGGGAGCTATTCATACAAGAAAGATGAAGTGAGAATTCAAAGGAGAACCTGTGTGATATCTGATGGTGGCTCGATGCTACTCCAGAACCTCCATATGTCTGCTTCTCGCTCTCTCTCTTGTTCGCAGTTTTTCCTTGGAAACTTCCCGACTCTGAACAGAAAGATACATGTGAATAAGGAAGGATTTATATCCAATCTAGTAGCCTAACGCAAAAAAAGGAAAAGTGATATATACCAGTAGAGTTGAAGGAGGAAGGTCCAGTTCGTCGAGGTCCAGAATAACGATCAGAACCACCTCTAGTCCCACGGTTGTAAGCGTTACTATAGCCTCGTGGCCGAGAATCCTGTATATCCCTAACCTGAAACAGTAAAAAAAATAAATTAAACACTCCAACATGAATAAAACCTAACTGAAACCAAAACAACATCTAGGATCAAGTATCATATGAGAAAAATTTATAAACACAGAGTTTGAAGGCACTGAAATTAATCATTAGAAAAAAACACATAAAGTGAGAGAGACTTATGTAAGCAATCTGAACATAGTTGGTCTTAAAGAGATGGCACAGAACAAAAGGATCTGACATAATTGATAGCACAGAACAACAACACACATAAGATCATTACCTCTTTCTTCTTATCCTTTTTGCTCTTAACCTCGTGAAAAGGATCTGACAAAATTCAAGAAACAAGAATCAGTATCATGAAAACATATCAGCTACCTCCAAAAGTAAGAACAGAGCTCTAAAGGATAAACAAAATGGCATCTTATAATCTCAACAAGAATGACAAAAAATGCTGAAAGGTGGAGACTTTTGAAAGTAATCTAAAACCCTAATCTAGAAAACCCTAGTTATCTCCGATTCAGCGGAAATCAAAAAAAAAAAGAAAAAAAAAGAGACCTTGGGAGAGGAGGCGATTGACGGCTTCATTAGGATCCATGTTACAGTCTTTGAGGACGGCGTAGATCTCAGGCTCAGGGCAGTTGACAATCTCTTTCAAGCTCTGTACCATCTTCCTCGACCCTGACGGGATATCTGATACCCCGTTATAGCTTTTCTTCCCTCCTCCGATTATCTTTACGCCTCCGCTCATCTTCTCTCTCCCTCTTTAGCTAACTCTCTCTCTGTCTCTGTTTGAATCAGATCTGAATAAAACAAAAGTTGCGAAGTAATGAAGAAGAGGAGAGAAGCAAGAAGCGAGTTTTATATCTGTCCAAAAGAAAAGGAAACCCTCTCTCTCTCTCTCCTCTATCATTCTTTTTTAATTTTTTACTTTTTAATTTATTTTTGGGTTGATAAACAATCATTAATTAGAGTTATCCACTCTTCTGTTCCAATTATCAAATCCAAATGTTATCCACTGTAGTAATGAAATCACTTAATAGTTTTTTTTTTCTCTCCCTCGTAATTTAGGATATTTCTTTTCTTTTTTTTTGGTGAAATGTTTAATTTATTGATCATCTCAAAACAATAGTATATATACAGCTATAATAAGTTTATAGAAACTTTGAAAATGAACTAGCCAAAGCCTGTAACATGTGTTTCAAACCATCTAATTTAGCATATTTATTTTCTTGTGTTGTCATAACAGAATAGCTAATTAATTAAAAAGATGATATATATTTTGAGGTTTTTTTACAAATTTGTTTTCGTTTAATTTTGTTTTGTATTAAAAATCTTAATATTGAATTCTATATATATATATATATATATATGAGAAAATCTATAAATCTATGAATATTGAATTCAATATTCTTCATTTGTTAAGTACCCAAAATCTTAATACATAAATCTGAGGAAATCTTTTAAATCTAAGAATGCTTTAATCTGGTCATATAAGTTTTTAGTAACAAATCAATTGCAGATTCTTTTGGGATGAATGGATTATTCAATATTTTTTACCATATTCAATATTTCAAATACTTTTTATATTATTTACTTTAATGTTACTTAGTCATTAATATTTGTCTAGAATGCACATTACTATATATATGCACAAATCTCATTGCTACAACAATAACATTTTTATTACTCTTAAAATTTGCATATCTCAGTGAGGTGGTCATGGAAACATAAAATAGTACTTGTGGATGTGAAAGTAAGAAGAACAAGGAACATGGGCCTCATCAGCAACTAAGCACACAATTTAACAAAGGCCCATTTTAAAAATGAAACGCCGCCGTTTTGTGCTCCTCTGTGAAACCCTAGACTTGAGTAGGTTTGTGTGACCTGAGTATATATAACGGCGAGACTTGTCTTTAAAATTAAACAACCTGCGTCGTCAGTTATATCTTCTCATAGTTCTGTTTCTATGTTCTTTTGCTATGTTAGTTTTTGTTTGTTCTTGATATTGGTGGTGGAAAGTGATGATATGTAATTGTCGCCCCAGTCTTATTTGCATTCGTTACGATGGATGCAACATGGTGATTGACTTTCAGTATCTGATTTCATCATTAGTCTTGTTGATTTAATAGTTTCAAAGTCTTAGCTATTGTTTTAGTATCATTGATTTGTGTAGAAGAAGAGGAGTGAGGATAAATATCCAACGTCTATTAAGGCAGAACTATAATGTTGAATCAAAGACATGCACTACCATCTGACCTCTTTTTTTTTATCAACATAAGTTTACATTGTTTTGTTTTGATTTCAATTGATGAATGTTTGGGGTGAATGAATGCCTTTGGTATCTGATGTCCAAACTTATAAAAAAGGTAGTTGGACATTTCGTAATTCAAGGCGTAGATTGAATTATTAAAACAGGTTTTGCGACACTGATTGCTTTATATCATTATAAGCTTTCTGTTACTGTACCCCTGTTTATATCTTCCCACGTACGTATCAATTTCGCGTTGTTCTGTTTTTCCTATGTGTTACTAAACATGGTGGGTCTTTTTGATATGGGTTGCCTCTCAAAATAATAAGAAAATATATTTTAGACCTTATTATAAGCTTTGTCTGCGGATGACAAGAAATTGATAGTTCCATGTTAACACATTCTTTTGTTTATGAGTCTGAATGGAAAAACTTGGTACAGTAGGCAAGACTGTTGTTGGTTTAAGGTAGCCTTGGTTTTCTCGGTATTCAGCTATGTTTGGTGGGGTTTGGTTTGGGAGTTAACCTGTCTACAAAACATGAAGAGTCTAAAAGACCAACAAAACCAGTACTACTACATTAACGTGAAGAAGGGAGCCTCGGGTTTTGCGATGGATTTATTGAATTGTTCAAGACCCATAAATCTTTGAAGATTGGCATAGTGTTCAAGCCAATCTATGAAGGAATCTGTCTGTAAAAGCTCTAGTTAATTAGGTTATTTCACATTATATCTGTCAAAGTGGAAGGCTGAAATGTATATCAGTATATCACAATGTATCTAAATCTACAGAATGATAATCTATCCAAATTTCATTCTACAGAATGATAATAATGTATCCAAAATGTCTCTGGTAATGATGCTTCGTGTGACGTTCTGTACAATTCGTACAGGCTGAACGCTTTTTTACTATTATACTTTCATGGGTGTCTCGATCATCTTCCATCTTGGCATGAGCGTTGAGTTCTTTTGGCAACTCTTAATCCAGGACGGATCAAAAAGTCCATTGCTATGCTGTTGATACTTTGAAGTTTCCACTACTATTCAGCTTTGGTCGCTTGTGTTTTGGTTTGCAGAGAAGTCAAAGATCTTCACCAAAGTCTTTGAACTTTTGTTTTCGGAAATGCATGTGCTGTCTTGTGTCTTCTTATAATCATTTTGTTTGCGTTTCTTTGGCTGAACATGCTGTCATATCTTGTGCTCTTATCATAAATCATACAATTCTATCAGTTGACTTATGACTCATCTTGATCAACGGTTCTCTTCTACATACTTATTTTTGAGCTAGTATGACACATAAACCGTGGAGAATCTGCAAAACATGTTTATATTCGCCATGTTATCATCAGGAAGAAGGCTCGAGCCAATTCTTGAGAATGTTAATTACTCCATGAATCCTCGATCCAAGGACTCGGCTTGATGCTGTTTCTTCGAGAGTGCTCCAACGAGAATAGGCAACTTTGCAAGCTTAATGTTAACATTTATCTCTTCTTTTTCTTTTTTTTTTTTACATTTACAGTTATCTGTTACTTCCAAGACTAAAGGATCTGTAAACTAAAACAAAATGGATGGGATGTTGACAAATATTATTCCAACAGTGATAATAATTTTAAAGAAGGGAAAAATGAGTAGATTGTTACAATATTTTCTGCAAACATAACCGTCATGACCTCTAGAGAAACAACAATAAGGAGAACAAAGACAGCATGGGATAACATCATAAGATTTCAATCCTATTGTATGGGATCAGAGTAATGATTTACAAGGACAATTCAAGGCATGAAATTTTTGGATTTATGAAAGACGAACAAGTACGAAAGTTGGGGACTCCAAGATAATCAGATACCGTCATAGTCTCAACAACACGAGGAGAACAAAGACAGCAAATAACACACGTTCTTTGAAAGACAAAAAAACAGACTTTGTGTTAAGAAAACAAATTATTAAGGCTTCACACATTGAATATCTGATGGACGGCCACAAAATTTGAATACCTTTCCGAGTGCTTCGGAAATGTTACCAATGCTGTGATCCATCTGAAACGCAGAACAAAGACAAGTTGTTGCTTCTGTGGTGCCGATTTGGTCAATTCCGATGCAACAGAAGGAAGATTTTGGTGAACCTACAGGACGGCCCGACACCAGTCCATCCAACTCTTTTCTACATGCGGAAAACAGAGGAAAGATGTTAATAGAACAAGCAGCATTAGCAGTTGTGAAGAGGACTATGTTGAATAGGAGTATAATAGCAATGGTTTTAGAAGCCATCTTCTTGAAGAGTAAAAAGAGATAAATTTTGGTATTGAGATTTTTATTAATCTGTTTGTTTTCTGAGATTTAACAACTTTGAAAAAGGTCTATATAGACATCACTGCAAGGTTCGTATTTGCGGGGTTGTTTAACGTTGACTATTATAAATATACTTAAGATACAGCTCTGGCCATGTATTAATACGCTTTGCTATTCATAATGGTGCATTTTATAACATATCTTAAATTTCTAAGAGTAACTCATTATATTATTTATTCTACATGAAAATAAGATAGTTGAAATCACATGCGTAACAAATGATATACTAATAGTATTATATATATTCCAGCAAATCAAGAACGTTGTAATCACATGCCTAACAAAATTTTCATTATTTTATGGATGATTGATACATCTCTTTGTTATATGTATTACATATTTTAATATACCACACGAGACACGACGGTAGCCAAACAAGACTACAGGTAATAGTATATTATTTTCATCAATCCATCTATTAAATAAAGACAAGAACATTGCAACATTTCAAAGATTATGAGTCGTCAAAAGAATGTTTATTGAGATGTTTTAGAAAAATAAATTGGTCTATATAAATATAAACTATAATTTTCATTAAACTAATAATAAAATTTCCTATTATTCTAATTTTTTTTTTATCTTTTTCACACAATTACATTAATTCTATAATAAAAAAATATTTTTTTATTATATGTTATATTTTGAATTTTTTTAAAATGAGTATAAACTACTAAACTGTTAAAAATCACACATAAAATTTTATGATCAATGGTTTAAATTCTTTTATTATAGTAAAATACAAATGATTATAAAATCACATGAGTAAAAAGTCTTAGTTAACAAAATGTTTAATATATATATATATTGTATATCATTTAAGTTAAACTATACACTATATAAAATATATAATTATATTTTGATATTTGCATTGAACAAATATTAAGAACTTAATATTTTCACTTAAAAATTACATTGAATTTTTAAAACGATTATAAATTACTAAAAAAAGTATTAAACATCCGACATTAAGAAATTGATCAGTAGTTTAAAATTTTGTTACGAAAAGATGCTGATAATCATAAACTCATATGATTAGGAACTTCTTTTAATAAATAGCCGTGTTTTCTATTACTTCTTAATAGCATTGATCATCTGAACTCGATATGAAGATATTATCATGTTAGGCCTGTTCGTTTTAGAAACGCAATAACTGGAGTCTGCGGCAATAAATATAGCTACCACGGTAGTAGTTTTACAAATTCCGTACGGCTGCGTCAGTCCCCACGGATCAATTAGTGACAGGAAACCAAAGTTGCCGCTGCCGCTGTTATTTCTAGCGTCGCATCTGCTAGTTATTACTTGCCGTAGCGACAGAAAAAGAGAATCTTTTTTGACGCGAGTCATGTATTTGCCGTGATTGTAGCTGTTATTATAAATATCTGCGGCTGTGCTGGCGTTTATTAAACGAACAGGCCTGTTCTCTTCTACAAACTGGTTAATTTAGTAGTAGTAGGATACATAAAAATCATTGAGAATGTGCAAGAGAGAGGTGCAGATGTTGATAATTCTATACTCCATGTTCTAAGTTATTGGTTGCACGCTTACCTTCTATGTTCAGCTCTACGTCGCCTTCTACAGCATAACCTGTTCTTACTTCATCGCAATTTAGGCCTTGTCCTTCTACCATTTTGCATTTCTTTTTGCTCATGTGAAACAGTTTGGCAATCTCTCTCTCATCATTATCTTCCTTTCTCTTAGCACTACTTCGTTTCGTGTAGTCCAAGTTTTCTTTTTGTCAACTCTTGCGAAAACGGTTAGAAAAATATATTTTAATTTTTGGAAAATGATTCCAATATAGATGAGAATTAAAAACAGCAGGTCCTAATTGCAAATTTCGAGAAAAATAGAGGATCTCTCGAAAAACCCTAAAGAATGTAGTTCTGTTGGTGACTTTTCTGTCTATACTGTACTTAGCAACTGAAAAGTTGCCTATCTTTGTGTTTGGTAATTAAAGTGGTGTGATGGAGATCGATTTGGGAGCCAACGCGTTCGGTCTCGACTTTCATCCATCGAAGAATCTTGTAGCTACTGGTCTCATCAATGGCCACTTGCATCTGTAAACTCCAAAGCTCTTCTCTTTTCATTCCCATGTTCCACAAAAAAATAAAAAACACCAACCATATAAACCTCGTACTCTGTTTCTTGTTACTGTTGCAGATACCGTTACGACACAGAGTCTTCACTTGTCAGGTTATAAAAACCAATATTTGTATCTTCAAAGTTTGTTTCTTTTTGTAGTGGGTCTTGTAAAGATAGCTGATTTTTTTTTGTGTTAGGGAGCGTAAAGTTCGTGCTCATAAGGAGTCTTGCAGAGCTGTTCGGTTCATTGATGATGGCCAAAGTTTGTTCCTTTACCTTTTACAACACAACTTTAAAGCTCATGTCTGAACAATTTTAGTTACATTGTATGTCTTTATGGGTTATAGGAATCGTTACAGCTTCAGCTGATTGCTCTATTCTAGCTACTGATGTGGAGACTGGTGCTAGTGTTGCACATCTTGAGAATGCTCACGAGTAATTCTATTTCCCCTTTTTCTTTAAATTTGATACACTTTCTATCTAATAGTGTTTTTAGTGACTGAGAGAAGATTTCGCATTTGGTGTTCTAGGGATGCTGTTAATACTTTGATAACTGTTACTGAGACAACAATCGCTTCAGGGGATGATAAAGGCTGTGTTAAGGTCTGTTCAAAGACCTCTCTTTCGTCTTTAATCATTAATTAGAATTTATAAAGCAACTATATTTCAACTTACAGATTTGTATAAGTGGTATAATGTATGTTCACATCTGCTCAGATTTGGGATACGAGACAGCGCTCTTGCTCTCACGAGTTTAATGTACACGAGGATTACATTTCTGCCATGACCTTTGCATCTGATTCAATGAAGCTAGTCGCTACAAGGTTTGGATTCTTTTTTTTTTTGGTGGTTATCTGATTCAGTGAAGCTATTGCCTTTTGATCGTTCACTTATCTATTCTATTGTTGGTTGCTTTTTGATTCTGTTTAGTGGAGATGGGACTCTATCTGTATGTAATCTCAGAACAGGCAAAGTCCAATCTCAGTCTGAGTTTTCTGAAGACGAACTTCTTTCTGTTGTTATAATGAAGGTAAAGATTCTGCAATCTCAAGCTCTTCTGTCTCCACATAGTTAGCTACTTATCTAATGTGTATTATTAATTTCAGAATGGCCGTAAAGTTATCTGTGGAACTCAAAATGGTATTCTCATGCTGTATTCATGGGGATTTTTCAAAGATTGTAGGTATAGCCATATATCTTTAACACTGAATATGCTAATGGCTTTAGGCATTATTGGAGTTATCATGTATTGACTTAACTATCTGAAACCTTTTTTTTCTTTTTACTATTTGCAGTGATCGGTTTGTTGATCTTTCTCCAAACTCTGTTGATGTCTTATTAAAGGTGAGATGAAATTTGTTTTTCTATAACCATGTTGTTGTTACAAACATTAGTGGACTATTGACTATAATGGATTAATGTTTTAGCTTGATGAGGAGAGAGTTATCACTGGATGTGATAATGGAATAATTAGGTAACAAAAAAGAGAAACTCTTCTTCTTCCATTGAGAAGGTTTATGTTCACTAAATTTAGAGTTTATTTGCATTGTTTTCTACAGCCTCGTTGGAATACTGCCCAACAGAATCATACAGCCAATTGGGTCTCACGAGTTCCCTATCGAAGACCTCGGTATGTTAACACTTCTCTGTTTTTTTTAAAACAACAGTTTTGTCTAGAATGAGTTTTTAACTTTTTTCGTGTGGAATCTCTCTTGTAGCTCTCTCGTATGATAACAAGTTTCTTGGTAGCACAGCTCATGACAGTATGCTCAAGGTATTTATCATCTCTTCTCTCTAAAAGCAAAAACTCTTTGTAGTAAAGAGTTACACAAGTAGATCCCTGATTTAGTTTTTGTGTTCCCAATGAAGTTGTGGGACCTAGAAGAGATTATAGAAGGTTCTAATGGAAACGCACCGGGAGCTGCAGAAGACAGTGACAGCGACAACGAGGAGATGGATCTTGACAATGATCCCAATCCTTCAAGAGGTTACTTTCTGGAACATTTAGTAACATTATTTTTCTTGATATATAACCTTTGAAACATATCATCTCTGAGTTATTGTTTTGCTTGTACAGGTACCAAGAGGAAAACAAAAAGTAAATCAACTCCGGTGGACACTAAAACTAGTTTCTTCGCAGACATGTAGAATCCGTTTGGAAAATGTATCAATATCATACTCGTCTTTTTGATTCTGACAGTTTTGTTAAGCTACATTAATATATTTTCAAAAGTTTTACCACTACGACTTTTTGTTCATCACTACATGCCTAAAGTGGAACATTCCTAAACCGTATACAGTATTTAACATATAAGCATCCTTTTGGGAGCAAACGACATGTCTCTTCCGAGAAAGTAACCCCCAACTCCACACCCGAGGCTCAAACATAACACGGGTTCCGTTCATTTGAAACCCATTCCTTGGACTTTAAGAGGCCATAAGTTTGGGCCCATCAAGTGGTAATTGTTTTGGTTTGGATTGTTCTTGTTAAACAGTAGAAAATCCCTATATTTGGTTTTTCTAAATGGCTAGACACTTTAGTTTAGTTTTGTTTTTGTTTTCTTACTTAGTCAACTGACTATAAATATTGGTTGAACTTGTTTGTTTAGACAAATCAATACGAGAATAATTAATGGATCCCAAAGACTTAAAAGAATACTTTACTACAATTTTCTTTTCATATTTTCCGTTCACAATACATCGATGTCTATACATACAAAAGATAACAAAATAACTATCCATTACTATCACACGTCATTAATGGAAAGACAAATCTATTAACTTATGAACAATTATAATATTTTCTTACTGCAAACAATTCGTTTACTTTGGTTAACCAATTGACTTTCATCAATAATAAACAGTTTAATCATTTAAATATAACAAAAAAAATTATATGTATTCATATTGAACAACAAAATCTACACATTTTAGTTCATCTAAATGGTATGATAGTTTAGCTTTGCTTACTTGGTGGATATGCTATAAATAAAAGTTCAACTTAGTTTTTTTCCTTTTGATTTGATTTAGTTTTATTTTGTTTTGTTTAGTACTACCTTGTTTCGAATGGATGTTTTATGTTATAAATTATAGATCATAGATGCTGATGACCATTAAATTGATGTTGACTATGTTTGATTTGAATCATCTATGCTTAAGTAATCGTAATCTATTATCCTTAATTTTTTCTGTGGATCTGAGAGATCGGATGTTGATTATGTTTATTTGAATTGTCAAGCACAATGCTTGAGTAATCGCATTAAAGAAACACCCCTCCTCTTCGTTGACACTTTAAGATTTATAATCATATTTTTATTATTTATCAAAATACATAAACTGGATTACTAGTTTGGTTCGAGACCAAATTGTATCAATAGCTAATGAATTCAGTTGAACAGTTGTTGCACATATTTTCGTTAGGTTTTGATTGGTTTAGACGCAACTTGTTTAGTTAAAAATTTAAATTATTTTTGACTTTTCTCTGCAGCTGGTTTATTTTAAAAAAAAATTGAACTTTTTTGATGCTTTCTCTGCATCACTCCTCATCATCATCTTGACAAATTCAAAACAAACATATTATTGGAATGTTGTTCATGATTATGTATCTCTGATATTCAAATTACTTCAAATCAAAAATACAAACAGATGATTAAGGCTATCGATTACATTATGATAATCATCATCGATTACATAGAGGATTTATAATCAATTACATAGAATAGAAACATCAATTTTTTTTTTTACAATTCAAACCGTTATATATATTGTTTTTTTTAGGTTTGCCATATCATACTCAGCATAGTTTAGATCATTTTAACTTACAATTTGGTGGATTTACAACGAAACCCAATTTTGTTACCTTTTACATAAGTCTATTCAAGTGATAATGTATGTGTTCACATTAAAAAATTATAATGCATAAGTTAAATTGGATAAATTTATTCTTAAATAAATTACTCTTCAAACTTATGCTTAAGTTTATGCTTATGATCATGATTCAGGTTCCATGTACAATTTGTTGTTAAATAGTGTGAAATTTAAAAAATTTAAAGAACACAATGCAATTGTTTATCTTAAATTCAGTGTAAATTACATCCCAAGAGAAGATCCAATAAGAAGACTTGAAATAGAAACTTTCACTCTTCACTCAAAGATATTATCCCTCATACGGTATAGTCATACCTCTCAGATTGCAATCATTGGCAATGTGCAATATGTCTCGACCCTTTGGTTATTGCTTCTATTAGATTTGCAAGAATGTATTGCTTACGCTAAGTTTGTGCATCATGAAATTTTGAACGAGATTATGGTCCATCTTACTTGTACTCTTACTTAAAGGAGAGAATCAACTTTAGCAGATGTGAGATTTTGTTGTTGATTTGTATTCATTTGGTTTATATAATTAAGTTCTAGAAAATTCTTTGTAAATTATATATGTATATCTCTTATTTAAATAAAAAAACTTCTTATTATTACATAAAGGACAATATATATTACACAAGAAAAACAGAACTATGTTCACATCTCATCATGAATCCAAAACTCCTTGACATGAATAGAAAATCATTTTTATTCTTGTTTGTATATGTTTCAAAACACTCATATTATTATTAAGAAAAGACATTAATGGTTGAATGTACATAAAATAATCTACGGACCATGTAGCTTTAGATGTCCACTGTTTGCTGAATGATTTCCTCCTCATGTTCTTCATCATCACAACAAACATATCTATGAGTCAAATTATTAGGAATAAATATACACAATGCATGGACTACACTGTATGAATCACAATGGCTTGATGCATGGATAAGACTGGGACAAATACTAAATGAATCTAATCCTTGAAACTGTAGGTAACGCAAGCAAGGTTTCAGAGACTAGATGTAGTTCCATGAACCCTCTTACTTAGCATACTTGGATGTTAGGATGCTAGGAAACTTTTCAGTGATGGACATTTTTTATAATAAAAGAACAACTGAAGCTTCCAAGATTCTTTTAAACTCAAACATACCTGTATTATCTTTCTGACCCTGCCATCACATCAAACAAACCGCAGCAACTCAACCAGGAGGTTCGAGTAACTGGTGGACCAGAAGGGAGAAGACTCTGCATATATATATGTCCAGAAGATAAAATGAGCTCAAATACAGAATTAAAGAAAGAAAGAAAACGAGATGGTACCTTGTCTTCAGAAGATCCTGGCTTACTTGTTTCTGCCGCAGATCCTGGAATATTACCTTCCTTTGCTTCTTCTAGTTGGACAGAACCCAAATCTGTCGAGATTTCAGCTGGTCCATTGTTGTTAGTAATCACAACCTTTGAGACAGAATCATCAGCAGGTGCAATTTCCAAAGTACCACCAGCCTCTTTAGTAGTATTGTGAGTAACATTTTCAGAAGAGGAATATGGTGGTTTGTGCACACCATTCTTCTCCTCGTGACATGTTCCACTTCCAACGTCTTCACCTTTAGCTTCTTGTCCTTGAGGAACATCTGTTTGGTCTTTAACAATGTCCTTCTTCAGACCAGATAACGGAGAAGGAGATGGATCTCTTGTCCAAACTTCTCCATTTCCTTGAGAGCCAGGGGAGCTCAAATTGCCATCACTTTCTCCCTCATCTTGGCTTCCATGTTCATCATTACCTGAGATGTTCAATAAACTTAAGGATCCAAAAAACTAATGAAAGACCAAACATGAGTTTCATGTATCCAGAAACAACACACAACACCAAACATAATAAAAGTTGTGTTTGTGTTGTTTGAGCCATGGATATGAGTTCTTCTTCACTAAAGTAAAGTTAAAAGTTTGGAGCAAAAAAAGCAAACAGAGATTGTCTAAAAGCTACGTATACCCCACTAGATCCCAAAAAGAGATTCTTAAATAGATTAGGACCAAAGTATCATGTACTTCAACAACAACTGTATAATACCAAAAGTTTCAGAGTCAAATCAATAAGACAAAAGAAGAAACTTACCTAACACAAGAAACCCATTAGAAAGAGAATATACATAAAATCTTTAAACAAAAACTAATAAAAGTCATCCAGCAACTAGAGAGATACCAGAAATATTATGGTCTTTGCAATAATATATAAATGAAGAAGAAGAAGAAGAAAGTACCATGACCATTGAAGCCTTTGTTGCTTGGACTGACTCCAAAGGCTTCCTGCTCCTTCTTTTTCTTCAAGGCTTTTCTCTTCTTGGCACCAGAAGGCATGATCAATGAATTATCAACGAGCAGCAGATGGAAGAAAAAAATCGAAGGAGATGTTCGGTGTTGGTTCGTTCACTCCAAAGGTTCTCGAGCTCTCCTTCAACTTGTGGGGTATGCTTTGCTTTGTTTGTTTGTGGTGTGTGGACTTGAGTTGTGTTGCTCAGCTTTTTTTTTTTTGTCTATGCGTTAAGGGAAATAGAAATACAAAGGTCACGGTAACAGTCTAAAGATAAGGCGTCGTAGTCTTTATTTTATTTATGAGATTTATTAAAGGGGAATTAGACCAAGTAACCATTAGAAACAAAAAAAAAAGAAAATAACCATAGCAAGGCTTTAGTTATGATATGATTGATTTTTTTCTCTTTATTCCCCATTTTATCCTCAGCGTGCGCGTGGAAACAAATTGTAGCTTTCATTTTCTAAACTGTTGTTGTAATACATTATATTGGGTTACAAACTGGAAAAAAACAAGAGAGATTGAGGAGGTGTCAAAACTTTGGTG
>CAKOAT010394043.1:219410-238887 GCA_932364175.1 Eruca vesicaria subsp. sativa
AACGAACACAGTTTCATACCTGATAGACTCTATGCTTGATTGTTCTTTTGTAAATAGAATGTAATTTTGTAGGTGATTTGTGAGGTAAGATGTTATATTTTCTATACTAGTACTTGTATACAATAGTATAGTATGTAAATTCACTATATGCAGTTACGTCAACCCATACTGCTTGGATGTTATATTGATATTATACTATACACCGTATATAATAGTATAGTATTGTATGTATACCGTATATGCAGTTACGTCAACCCATTTCAAACATTTTCATTGCTTGCTAACCACCTCTCCTTCTCCCTCTCCCTCAATCCCTCCCCTTCCCCCTCTCCCTCTCCCTCTCCCTCTCCCTCTCCCTATCCCTATCCCTCTCCCTCTCTTTGTATTGGAGTTCACTTTGGCGCCCACAAGCACATGTGTTTCTGGTGTCTTTTGTGTTTTCTTGTGCTTATACTACATCATATATATATATATATATATATTATAGTATAGTGTTGTTCATGGGGTCAGACAAGAACATGATACATAACGTTCTCATTCACGGTTAATGATGTCTGTGCATATACCTTGAGTTAATTGAATTGTCCATTATATACTAAATTACTTATAGTTTAGAATGAAGTCAACAATATCCAAACACGATGGAAGCAAAAGGGTCTTTATACATCGCCAATAAAAAAATGCCTAACTTTAATCCTTGGCGATGGGTAAAACGTGCGGCCTCGTCTGANGTTTAGAATGAAGTCAACAATATCCAAACACGATGGAAGCAAAAGGGTCTTTATACATCGCCAATAAAAAAATGCCTAACTTTAATCCTTGGCGATGGGTAAAACGTGCGGCCTCGTCTGACTATGTTATATGGTTTGTGGTATAGTATACTTTAATCATGTTCCTTAGAAAATGTGACGCGCATATATTCACGCGCACACAAGTGAAGGATAAAAATGTCAAGATTTGGTTCTAATTGTCACATCAACTATTTAGTGGTTAGATTCTTAATATTTTGAACTCTTATGGTTATTGAACAAAATCACCCTTTATTAAACGTGTCGATACGGCTCCATATCTACAGTTGATTGGTTTTTTTTTTTGGTATTCTATGTTTCGTATATATTAAATATGGTTCGGTTTGGTTCTTCAGGACAGCTTCGGTTACTTGGTGGTCGGTTTGGATGCTAACTAGTTTCAGATTGGATGGTTTTAGTTTTAGGCTTTTAGCTAGTTTCTCATTGGGCTTATTGAAAAGTGTTGTAGTTTTGTAAGGAAAATCATAGCAAAGCCCGTAACGTTTTCTACCTAAAAAACACTTTTTTCATGAGCAAGAAAAATGACATTTGTGTGCGAGTCTGAAAAGTCCATTAATGTTTTCTCATGGGGTTTGTGTTTCAACTTTCGAATTAAAAACAAAAATCGAATTTTTTATATATTCTTTCGGCTGATCCGGTCGATCCTGGAAAAAACACACATAACTACTATACCGTCTAATCCAAATTTAGAATATTTTCCAATGTCGGAAAGTAAATCGATCAGTTTTATAATCTACCATATAAACCATTTGGACAAAAATCCAAATCTAGATTAAGCAAGTAATGATAATTTAATTTCCCACAAATATACAATCTAGAACTGATGTGGATACACACCTATCTCAAAAAAATTGTTACTATACTACCACCATTTGATTGCGATTTATTAACAATTAGCAGATTAACTAGAAAAAATATACATGAAATCTTCATTATAGAATAAGTAAAACCGTCAACTGTGGAAGTGTTATACTATTAAAACTTTAAAAATTAATTACATACTATTCTATAGTCGAGTAATCTGGTGAAGAGATCCCATCAGAGACTTCATCTTCTAAGGCAACAAGCTACGGTAATATACGTTTTGGTGGTTTGACTTTTGTTGAAACATGGCTTCTTGAACTAACACTAACTATAGAGAAGAAGACAATGTCTCCTTCACAATTTCAGATCATGCTGTACCACAGTAAAGTGATACTCTCTAACATGACAAAACGTGAAACCCACCTCTTTATTATACAAAGGCCATGTTTACAAAAGAAAAAACCAACAAACATAAACACATACATTAGCACATACCTTGTCTCTGTCTCAAATCATTTTTTTCACTTTAACATCTCTTTGTTTTTTTGCTAGACAAACCAAGAGATGAGTGGGTCTGCATCGTTAGTAACCTTAAACCACAAAAATTCTCCAACCATGTAGGAAACTCCTGATCAGAATCACCAAGACTTGAAGATGCAAGTGGAGCTTGTAGATGTCAATGGTCTTCCGTGACTAACTAGGCGACGAAGTCACTGATGCTGGAGGCATTAGTCGTTACTACATAAGGCATGCGGAGTGGTGGGTTACCATGTGGATGCAAGATATGCTGAGATGGAGAAGAATAAACTAGAGGTTTATGTCTTGACGTAGTCGTTGAAGTAGTTGCTGATGCAGCGTGTGTCAGAGAGTGAACCAGGAGGCATGCGAAGTGGTAGAGACCATGTGAATGCAAGATGCTGAGCTGGCGTGGGATAAACTTGAGGAGCAAGTTTATACCGTGAAAAAAAGGCAAGAGATAAACTTGGAGAGCAAGTTTATGCCTTGAGGAATAAGTACAAATCCAAGAAAAGGAAAGTGTACTTATTAATATGGAAGTTGTCCATATATCCATGTTGCCTTGGAGACTAGGGTTTCAGGACGTGGAGATCACTATAAAAGAGCTATGGAGTCGTGTGTATTCCATAAGACACTTGGGGCTTTTANCGTGGAGATCACTATAAAAGAGCTATGGAGTCGTGTGTATTCCATAAGACACTTGGGGCTTTTATTATAGAGGAAGGGTGAAAATCCCTTAGGGTGTTCTTGGGTCGTGCTGAAGCAGATGCTGAAGCATACGACGATGGAGAGACAAGTTTGGGTAGATTAGGAATCTTTCAGTAGCAGCTGTTAGGGTGTTAACAGGCTGTGTAAAGCTGATAAGCAAGTCTTGTAATAGATTGTTTAAAGATGATTTCTAATAAAGCAAAGGTGTTGCTTGTATCTATTTTGTCTCTTGGTTTATCTTCTGCAGTACTATATTGTGGTGTCATCTTTGCACTTACAAGACTGTCCTCGGCGGCACCATAACCGCCATTTGAAACTCAAGAAAACTTCTTCTACTACTACTAATTCAGGGAACAAGGTCACCAAAGTGGTGGCTTTGTTCTTCCTCTCATTCCAAAGAAGAAGCAGAAGAAAGAGAAGATGATGCGGCTTAACGAACTAAGGAGCTTCTCTCATGCTGTCAGTGACCAGAAGAAGAAGAAAACCCCAAACGAAGAATCAAGCAAGAAGAAAGTTTCAACATCAAAACTCGCAATGTCTTGGCTACGTCAAGGGAAGGGTAACAACACGCACGAAGTCCCGCAAGATCATGATCCACGTAGAGACAGCACAAGCACATTCATTCCTTGATTTTTTTAAAATAATCAATTTAAAATCGGATATACGTGGAGTACTTATTGGTTTTAATGTACCTGTTATTGACATTGAGACAATACACTATAAAAGTATATTTATATTACACGATCCTTTATACCAGTTATTTACCTTATCGTTATGATAAAGAAACGTTGTACAAGATTGACGCATATAACGAATTTAAATCTATTATATTAAAAGAGAAGTCACAACCTTAACTTCATGTGTGATTTTTTTTAATTTTGGACTACCTACTAAAAATTGATCACATTTAATTTTCTTATCATTAATTATGTTATTTCTAATAGCACATTAATGTCCACATCTATACATTGAAACATCACATAAACGTCTCACAAGTCAAAAGCTTTAATCTTCCTTAGAACACCTTTAACTAACCTAAACCGTCTATGAATGGTATTGTCAAATCCCAAACCTCTCTGCAATTTTAACATCGACTCAGACAGAAGTGGTTCAGGTTTGTTTCATAGTGTATCTCCAAACGATATAGGAATTAGCAGATTCTGATTTGTGCTGCACACTCACATATGACACTCAAAAAGTAACAGAAATAAATTGGCCACATGGTATTATGCTATCAAGTGCGTTTGTGTGAGAATTACACACAACAATCCAATCGTAGATTAATTTATTGACAATCTATTGAGTTTATATTGCTGTTAGCCTTGAATTTGAACATATGAACATGTTTCTTCCATTAACAGTTACCTTACTTGATTGTTAGTCTTGAGCATGAACTCTTCCATTAACAGTTACCTTACTTGATTGTTAGTCTTGAGCATGAACATTTGTTAATACTTTTATACACGATAAACTAAACACAGTGAGCATTTGGAGAAGATAAACATGGTGCACTATTAACTTAAATATTAAAATCGACATAAAATAATTCATGTAAATTGAAATAACATATATATTCAGTAAATAATTTATTGTTCACTAAATGTCGTTTATTCATTTAAATAAAGATTTTTTGTCATACATTTAAAAGTCGAATAATTATATGCCAAGAATATCGTGATTATAACCATGTTTGAAAAACTAATTTGTTATAAGTAATTAAAATCATTTGCAGCTTACGCAAATATAATTTCTAAATGTGTTCCCAACAAAAAAAGTTATTGTTCAATGGAAATATTTTAAGAGATATATTTTTTTAAACCAAATATTTTGAGAGATTTATTGTTCACGAGAAGCCAATCAAAAATCATTGTTCAAGGAAAATTGTTTCAATAGAGTTGAGTCGATATTTTCTCAGCCAGAGTATAACCAGAATTGGAAAACTAATTTACTAAAATTAAATAAAATCTTTTCAAATCTTACCAGAAATTAGTGTATCATATATTTCCAACTCTCTTTTACCATTTTAAACAATCCATTCGAGTATAAACTAATAAATATCTTTAATTAGTTTGCCATTAAATCGATAAACATAAAATTATGGCTCAATAAAATCAATTCAAAAATATATTGTTTCCTAAACGTTCTACTTGCCTTTAAAGCTACGAATAACATACATTTAGGAACTGTATCCTCTATAAAATAAACTAGATTTTGAGCGCAGAAATTTTTTATGATTAAAAATTTATATAGTTGGGTTTTGTCTTAATTTAAAGAATATTTTTGATATAAAATCAGTTCACCAAAATTTGTGGTGATGATTGTTTTTCATTAGTTTTTAGTTTCAATTTTCATTAGTTTTTAGTTTCAATTTTCATTTTTAGATTTTGGTTTTTGGTTTTTAGTTTTTAAGTTTCTACTTTTCAGTTTCTGGTTTTGGTTTTTAATTTTTAAACTCGCTGAGTTAGTTTGAACTGATATTACCAACAAACAAATCTCAAATAATCGAACATCTAATTTAAAACTGAAAAGATGAAAACAAATTTAAAAAAAAATTGAAAATAGTTTATTTTGTAAATAAACAAAGAAAAAAAAATATAATATGTGTTTTCAGCTTTTGGTTTTGGATTTTAGTTTTTAGATTTTGTTTTTGGTTTTTCTTTACATTTTTTTAATCAGTAAATTATTTAAGAAAAATAAAAGAATAAATTATTTAAAATTTATAATTGAAATTTATCAAAACAAAGTGATTGTTATTTAAAATGAAAAAATATATTAACATGTTTTAAAGTACATGATTTAAACAAATGATTAATAATAGATAATTTTGTTTTGTTAAAAATATTAAATACCTTTCGGGTCTGAAAATAATAATTGATTTTTTGATCTTTTAAGGTGAAAATTTTATTCAATGTTTTTTGGAGTATCATTCTCTTCCATATCACAAATCGACCACAAAAAAATGTCAACCAATAAAAAGTGTATCTCTGCTTAACAAAATCTTATATATTGAAACAAAAATCATGACTTTGATTCATGTGTTTTTTTTTAAAAAAGGACCATCACTAGAAACTTTTACAATATGTATTTCATTAAGACTAATAATATATATAATCTTTAAAATACTTTAATCACAATATTTTTTATATCTTTTCATTTTAAATATAAATATATTTATTTAAATCTATTTTAAATGACTTTTATAAGATCTTCATTTTTAATATTTTCTTTAAATATTTTCACTAATTTTGAAATTAGTATTATATAATAAATTCTTACCAAAATATTAGATTTTATTTTTGAACATAAATCTTTTATACTTACGAAAATAAAATATAAAAAATTATCAATTTAATACCATTGTATTATATTTAGTTTAATATAATAATTTTCTTTTAAAATGATTGATTAAGATTATTTAATAGATAATATGATATAGTTTATTATTAAAGCTAACTATATAAATATATAATAAGAAGTGACAAATACATACGGTTTTTAACAGTTAATTAATATAACAAGTAAATTAAAAATTATTGTATTTGAAATAGTTGTATAAACATTTAATTAATGATTAACGTTAAAAATATATACCACTTATTTTCTAAAACAAATATTTATTTATATAAAAGTGAAAACAAACACCCGCGCGGTTGCGCGGGTCAAAATCTAGTTAATAATTAAGAATCAAGAAAAGATTTTTAAATTTCAAGAATCCGAAATCATTTTAATATCAGAAGAGAAGATAGACATATATCCTATAACTACAAGAACGGACCATTTGCTTCATTCCCTACATACCTACGCGTAGGCAACTCAACTCATCGAAACCAGTGAGAATTTTGATACACGATGAATTACTATCCTCCGACCAGTTCTTGGCAGCACCAACATTGATGTATGAGAACCTAAAAGGAGAGACAAAAAAAAGGAGAGAATAAAATGAATTTGAAAAGGTCAGAGCTTCTTTCTACCATCAAGGAGCAGAACAAGATTACTATTCATTTCAGTTTATTCGGTTAAAGAAGACCAGACTCTGAATTGCTTGACAAGGATTCTAAGAGCAACACAACATTACACTTGAAGCTAAGCGTTTAACATAATGCCTAGCAGTACTGAGAGAATAAGGGAAGAAATGTATTCAGCTAAACCCTAACTTCAAAGAAAAAACATGTATATAAACAACTTCTAACAAAGCAAGGTACTGTTATCACAATCAACAATTAAAATGTCAAGCACTATAAAAAAAAAACTCCAGATATTTCAATGTATAAACAAAGAAACTACCAATATTGAGGTTAGAAGAATGTCGAGAGGAAGAAAAATCATACTCTTTGGAGAAACTACCAATACGACAAAAGCATGTTTGAGAAATATAAAAACTTTTCCGAACTTCAATTTGCTAACCGGGTTTGGGTCCTTAGTGGGCCGAAAAGAAAGCTAAATTACTCTTAATGGGCCAGTTTATACGAGGTTTTCGAGTTAAATATACATTGTGCATTTCTAGAACTCCTTGATATCACCGGTACTTCCTGTCTCTCTCACAGTCAATGCCAGCAGAACATCTGTTTCTGTTCAGCTTTTGTCCACATACTATTCATCATATTTCGATCATTACAATTAAGTACTCTCTGTTACATAATATAAAATCATTTTAGATTTTTTTTTTCAAAAATATATATAGTTTTGACATTTCAATGTTTGCATTTATCAAATATTGTTCTAAATTATGTAAATTTCTGAATTCATATATTAAATGATACTTTCAAAGAAGTTATAACTTTCTTAATGTCAAATGGTTTTCAGCTATTGACAGACTTTTCAAGCATTACATTTTCATCTATTGTTATTTTTTCTCACAATTAACCCTAAACTTCCTTCTGTGTTTTTCTTACTAAAATTTGGTGTAGTTTTCTTTCGAATTTCTCTTACAATTTGAGGAAATATATAAGAATTTGAGAAAAGGAATTGATGGATCAATCTTTTTGATATATATTTAAAATGTTTCACATTTTCCTCAGCTTTACTTTAAATAAAACAACACTGAGAATTTTCCGAAGATTGCAAAAAAAAAAGGAGATGATCAAACCGGTGTGATAGGTAACAAGGTTCAAGCCTCCAAAAAACCGGTTAACCTGAGAACCGAGTTACGAACACGGCTCAGGTCTCTCCCCTTAAGAGTCCTTCCACTACCTGAACAAACTGAAAACGCCATTTGTCCTCCTTCTCCTTGAATCCTCCGTCCAACCATGACATGCGGCGGAACGATCTCTCCTCTTCCATCGTTATACTCCTCCTCCACCTCTTTCCCTACGTACTTACCAAACATATTCTCCGGTAACACCACCGCCTTCTCCTGGCTCTTGATGTTCCGCCTTGTCTTGTTCCTCTCCTTGAAACCAAACAGATGATTCTTGTCGTCTCTCTGATGAACATAGCTTAAATCTTCGGAGAATACAACCTCAGCTTCATCGAATTCCTCAGCCATTTATAAGGCTGGAGACGATTAAAGATTGAATAATCTTGAAGCAAGATTGATTTAATCTCTGTAGGAGAAGAAGAAGGGAAACGTAGAGAGAGTCTTGAGAAGAAGTTGAAGTTTTGTGTGTTGATGTGTGTGTTTAACTGTTTATGAAATATCAGATGATGTCATGATAGTGGCATAGAGTGCAGACCCCGCTTTTCTTTCGATTACATTTTGGACCACTTTTTGATATATACAAATCAAAATGATTTTTATCAAATGCCGTATTGTCATAAATTGTTGAATTTTTTAAAAATAAAAAAATTGATGTATACAGTAAATTGCCTTTTGGACCACCTTCATACTTACAAATTAAATTGAAACCTTTCATGGTATTATCATAGATACAAAGTGATATATACAGTTAAAATGACTTCTTAGGACCACTTTGATATATACAAATAAAAATGCTTTTTTTATGATATGGACATGTCTTATACGTGTCTGGGAATTGAGGAATCTAGTTGGATCGTCTTCCTTTTGGTCACCATAAGTTTTTTTTTTTTTTTGTTCGAAAAAAAGTTACAACTTTTGTAACTGTTTTATAACCATGAATTTACTCCTTTAACATTTTTATTCCATAATGCCTGCATATTATTTTAATTACTATATTTGGGAGTTTATATATGCACACTCTCACACACAATATTTTAGATAGATCTAGAGTTTTATATGAGCGTTCAATATTTATATGAAACATCATAGTCATGATAAAGTGGGTCTCAAACAAGTTGGATTTTTTTTTCTTTTCCATTATATGAAATGTTATATTTTAATTAGGATTGTTAACAATACAATCCAACTAGTAGTTAAACGTGTCATAAAATGGGAAACTGATTAAATATTTTGTAATTGTATATATCTCAGTAATATCACTTTTAATTTTAACTTTATAAGTATTGGTGTATGTTGTAGAAAATACTACCCATTTTAAAAATATTTGATTAGATTTTTTTTTACAACAATAGTTGACTAGATACAATTCTAGTTTCTTGGTTTAAGAGAAATAATTTAAAACAAACTTCTAACACTTTATATCCATTAGAAAGTAATAACACTCGTAAACAAAAATATGCAAACTTAAAATATAACGTGAAAACAAGTGAATTTGTCATATTTCGTAACTTGTTCCTCATGACTCTTCTCATGCATGCATTGCATGGTTTACAAATGTTTAAATGAATTTGGCCCCCCCCAAAGTTATGTTTCAGGAACTAGATTTTAATAAATGGGAATCTTGGTACGATTATGACTCAGTTTGAGGACTTTCAGTCTTACCTGAACTAGACCCAGTCATGGTTTCAGTCTTACCAGAACCAGATGTCCAGAACAAACATGGTTTTAAAATTTTGGAGTATCTTAGAATCGAAACTTTGCTAACACCAGAAAATGGACTGTTGTATCGGGATTGGGGACAGAACGTGACAAGTAACTGCAGATTAACACAAAATTACATGGTCCAGCCAGTTAAAATTATGAAAGGAAGCAAATAAATAAAATAAATTTTCAGTTTGTTAGAATCTATCAGGATTTGAAATTGTACAAACCTAAACCAAGCATTAATCTCGTTACTCCTTCTCTTTCAGTATGTGGATCTTCTACACTATTAGATGTAGAAAAACAAGTATATGGTAATATGCCTTCGAATAATATAAATCCATTTATTAACATGGATACGAGGTTCTGCTCGTTTCACTTTTCTAATGAGAACCTCAAGCAAGTTTTTTTTTTTAATTGTGACTTAGTTTCGCGCAGCAGGTGAATCGAACCTGAAACATGTTAATGTCTCAGTCTTGTCTCCTTATCATTCGACCACAATCACCCAGTAAAAGAACCTCAAGTAAGTTTCGCGAAATTTCATAACTTATCGAAGAAGAACTTTTATGAAAGCGTTTAAACGAACGACGAGGGAATGATATTTTGATTATATTCATATAGAATCTAGAGATCAAGCTACAATGACTAACTTTTTCTTTTTGACAAAAAGCTACGATGACTAACTTGCAATACATTAAAGTTGTAGGAAATAATTGCAATAACAAAATCATTAATGCGAAATAGAACATGAAAACATGAAACTGCAAATATAACTACACTATCTTATACTCCTTTTGTTTCATTGTAAATGTCATTTTGACAATTTTCACGAAGATTAAAAAATTTGTATCATACATTAATATATATATGTATGTAATGCATGAAAAAATAAATAAAAATAATTTAAATAAAAATCTATTGATTATTTAAAAAAAAAGTAAAAGATGAATTTAATATAAAAATACATTAAAACTGTAGAATGATTTTTTTAAGAAAAAAAACAAATCTAAAGTGACATTCTTTATAAAACACATAGAGCACATAGTACTGTCATAAAGTATAGATAATCAGTTGAGTTTTATATGATTCAGATTATTATTTAATGAATATTATTAGCCATATAGGTTTGAACCTACGAGTAACGAATATCTTCAAAACTTGATTTTCAGATTCTTATTGTGTCCTATAAACTAATGTTAATGGTTGTGATAAGATATGTAAAATTTTCCTTTGTATTTGGTACAAATATAAAACCATGAAAACGTATTACATGCAGAGAAGAAAACCACATGATCACATGAATAAGATCGGGGAAATATTAAAAAAAATTGTGTGTTTAAAAATAAATATTTGTTAGTAGTTTGATCGTGCTCTGCTGTTGAAAGATTTGCTGATCTAGTTTGTTGTCAGCGATTCTACCAGATTTGTTCAAACCACAAGTTCATATGCCAAAAGGCCTAAAACAATTATTGTTTTGAAGTCACGTTTTTATTAAACTCATGTGTATAAATTAATTATATAACTCATTCTTTCGGTTGGCTATTGTCTTTAGAAAAAGCTTGTTTCTTGCTGGTTTAGTTCCTGGGTGTCCTTGTGACTCGCCGCCGGCTATGTAAATCCTTGTTATCATCAATGATATCAATCACATTCAGTGTGACAAAAAAAACTCATTTATTTATTTTCATTGTTAAATATTTTTACTCGTACTTTCTATAGATAATTTGAGTAGTGTGACTTTCTCGCTTCACACAATCGACTTTTCGGGTAGAGTTTGAGTGGCTTTGGTTCAGCTTCTTTTTGGATTTGATATCGCGTTACTTGGTTTAGAAAATTAAAAATTTGAGAAATAAAATGTGATTTATGTGGTCTACATTTTGCTCCTTATTTGTGTAGATTATCTGGGTGGGTGCATTCAGTCTGAAATTTAGAATACTTTAATTTATATCAAAATAACAAATGTTATGATACTCAAACATGATATCTTTTAAAAACTAAAATAAAATTCAGTGTTGTTAAATTTAATTTTCAAATTTCTTATTATTAGAAAGATAAGTAGTGGATTTAATGAATTTTGTAAGATTTGTTGTATTTTAACTTTAAGGTGGTGAAATCTTTTAGTTAAAATTGAAGAAATCTTTTGGTTAAAAATATAAAAAAAAAAAAACATTCATGATTTCAGATAAGATTATAGTGTATTTTAGATACGATTCTACTGTATTTAAGCTAAAATAATATCAGTTTCTTAATGAATGAAATCATTCTAAAATGTTTTTAAATACTATATATATATATACACCTTTGAACTCTTAAATACAATATTCACTATTCAGTAAGTCCTTTTATATTATCCTGCTTTTTAACGATTAAATTTGGTGTGATTTACCGTAATGCAACTCCAATCAAAACTCGTTTTGTGTTTACTGTTTGGGGCTATCCTGTTTAATTTGACGGAGCCAAACCAATTAAGAATAATATATACAAACTTTTAAATTTTATAGTTGACTTTATTTTCATTATAAGACAACATAACCTCATGTTGATCAATGCAGAGAAAAAAAAAACGAGACACAAATGGAGATCGCAAACACAAAATGGGTAGCTGCAGCGGCGAGCATATGGATACAAAGCTTCAGCGGAGCAAGCTACACTTTTGGAATCTATTCTTCTCTTCTCAAATCATCTCAATCTTACGACCAATCTACCCTTGACACTGTCTCCGTCTGCAAAGACATTGGTGCAAACGTAGGCATCCTCTCTGGTCTTTTCTACACAGCCGTTGCAAGCGGCAGAAGCGGTAACGGTCGTTTTTTTAGTGGACCATGGGTGGTTATATTTGTTGGCCTGCTTCAATGGTTCTTGGGGTATGGTTTCATATGGATGGCTACATCTGGTGTGATTGAACGTCCTCCTGTGGCTGTGATGTGTTTCTTCATGTTCTTGGCCGGTCATTGTCAGCCGTTCTTTAATACGGCCATTGTGGTCACTGCCGTACGTAACTTCTCCGACTATGGTGGAACCGCCGTCGGTATTATGAAGGTAGGAAAATTATCTAGTTTTAAGACTAGATTGATAAAATAATATCAAATGGTAATATATAAATAGTTTTTTGAAAATATCAATTGGTATATTAATTACTAAAGCATGATATTGAACAGGTATGCTGATTTTATTATATAGAAAAACCATATGTAAAACGAAAAATATAGAACTTTTCGTTCCTTGTTAAATATTAACTTTTTGAACTTTATAAAATATTTACTGGCTGGAGAAAAGGACATAGTAGATATATTATATTGAAATGATGATATTTCTAGGACCCTATCTATTTTCATATATCTATGTAGTTACATATTTTAACTAGTGAAAGTCGGTACTTGACATTAATCTATTATATTAAAAGAGAAGTCATGACTCACTTCATGTGTGATATTTTAGTTTGGACCATCTTTAGAATTTTATAAAATTTTACATAACATTATAATATCTTTTCATATCTTTAATTTTTGTTTGAAATACAAATAAATAATTTTAAGAAATTCTAACAAAGTATTTTAAAAATCTTTTAGAATCCTTTTCAAGATATAATTGCAAAAATTATTTGATTAAAATTTGAATTATCGTAAAATATAATTACAATTTTAATTCATTTTTTATTTATAAGAAGAAACTAAAATTATGTAAAATATTTTTGACAATATCCCAAAATTTTGTTTATGTATTATGTAGGTTCAACTTTATTTAATTTTTACATAGATTTCAAATTTATAAATAAAACAAAATATATAAATTAGTAATGTTACATAGTAATGTTTTTTAAAAATTGTTACAAAAATAAAAATTTATAAATTTTATATTAATAATATTATAAGTCACATAAAAATTATTATAAAATTAGATAGCATATAGAAGTTGGATTGAATCACATTATACTTATTTATTGATAAATTTTATTACATAGTTTCAAATATTTTCGTATTAAAATACCCGCACGGTTGTGCGGATCGAAATCTAGTTAATTGATTAAAATTAAAGGAAAGCTAATAAAATGATTGGACCACAAGATTTTTAATACTCTAATTAAAAATATATATAGTAATTACTATGATAATTTTTGTAGCCCTTAAGCAAAATGAATCAACTAATAATGTGATGTTTTGTCTAATAAATATCTAGGGTTATCTCGGGCTAAGTGGAGCAGTTCTTGTTCAAATGTACCACATCTTTTGTGAAGGTGACCCGACGAATTACCTTCTTCTCTTAGCCGTAGTACCATCACTTCTCATCTTGACGACAATGCCCTTCGTTAGAACGTACGACACAGTCATCGCTGGCGACAAGAAACACTTGAATGGTCTCTCCACCATCTCCTTGATCATCGTCACATATCTTATGGTCGTAGTATTGGTTGAAAATATAATCGGAATGTCAATGGTCATGAAGATATGCTCTTTCACTCTTTTAGTTTTCTTGCTGGCCTCTCCTCTCTTGGTCGCGGTTAGAGCACATCGTGAAGAGAAACATAGATTCATGTCTTTGGATTTTCCGGTTACCGAGAAAACTACCTTGCTTGACGATCCTAAGCTCAACCCTTCTCCCGGTAAAGTTTAGCTGCTTTGGTCCCTTGATTATACTTAACGAAGTGATATTCTCTAACACATTTAAATTATTCAACAGATGTTAATGCTGACATATCAAATGACATGGACGTCCTCGAAGCAATACGCACAACCAACTTCTGGCTGCTATTCTCGGCGATGTTATGTGGAATGGGTTCAGGGCTCGCGACAGTAAACAACATCAGACAAGTGGGCGAGTCACTTAGCTACTCTACGGTTCAACTCAACTCTCTTGTCTCTCTTTGGAGCATATGGAACTTCCTAGGCCGGTTTGGGTCAGGTTACATATCAGACGCTTTTCTACATAGTCATGGCTGGCCAAGACCGGTTTTCATGGCAATCACTCTAGCCCTCATGGCTATAGGCCACGTTGTCATGGCCTCCGGTTTACTAGGAAGCCTATATATAGGTTCCTTATTGGTTGGTTTAGCGTACGGCTCACAGTGGGCGCTCATGCCAACTATAACGTCTGAAATATTCGGGATTCGTCATATGGGAACTATATTTTATACAATTTCGATAGCTAGTCCTATTGGTTCTTACTTTTTCTCAGTGAAGGTTATGGGATACTTGTACGACCAGGTAGCTTCTTTGGATGATCATTCTTGTTATGGGAATCATTGTTTTAGTACTTCGTTTGTGATAATGGCGGTTATGGCAATGCTTGGGTCACTTGTTGCTTTTGTGTTGTTCCTACGTACAAAGAAGTTTTATGCAACTCTTGTGGCCAAGAGGATCTTGAAGTAATTCTTGAAGCTAGGGTCTGGCTTGTGTGGCTCCCTATTTTTTTTGTCTGTTTTTTTTGGCATTTTCCTCACATTTTGAAGATCATATATATTGTTTGTATAATGTAGAAAGTGTGTGTTGTGGATTGTTTGAAAGGAAATTGGATCAATTATTTAAATCCCACCTCAGATATTCATGCATAATAAAATAATAATCAGGTGTTCATATAAAACATATTACCAAAGTATTTATAAAAATGTACTATCTCTATTTCATTATTTAGATAGTTTTAGTTGAATAACTTGAATGCACAAGGATTTTTTTTTTTTTTTTTTAAAGCAGCATTTGATATATTAGTTAGGTATAATAAAAACCAATCATAAATGAGTATATCTTAGATTAGTCATACTAAACCCAATAAAAATAAAACTTATTTAAAAATATGAAAATTAGTTATATTTTGAAACAAACATTTTTTTCTTAAACTAATTATAATACGAAACAAATGGAGTATAAAAAGTACTTACCAAAGTGAAAGGTCAGTGTTGAATAACAATGTTACTTACTTTAATCACAATCGACTCATTTCTCAGAAATATAATATATAATTAATTGTAAGGATCAAAATGTAAATAAAAAAGATGAAACTTTAAATTTGAAGTTTTAAGAATTGAAACTTCAAATATGAAGGTTCACTCCTCAAAACTTCAAATTTGAAGTTTTGAAGTTTCTTTTTGGAGAACCAAAAACTTTATATTTGGTGTTATAGAGTGTCTTTTTGAGATGCTCTTAATAACACCCATTCAACTGATTCACCAATATTTTTGCGTAAATGTGAATCAAGATAATATCTTAGTTAAATATGTGTCTCTTAATGCTTGTTATACAATAATCAGGCCTGACAAGAATACAACTCATTCTGTTAACTAATAAACGTGTTTAAAGCCAGCAGCTCAAGACTAATTAATACTACCGTTTAAATCTCTCAAGAGCAGCACAGTATAAAGTATAAACTACTAAAAAAGGCATTAAATCTTTAATCATTTTTTTAAACTCAGTCACAATGTCAAAAGAGCCATCAAAGACTTCTTCCCTTTTCATCATCTTCCAACTTCTTACATAATCATAGCTGAGATTTCACCAAGATCGACAGGAAGAGAGACATGGAGAGAGTAAACACGAAGTGGGTCGCAGCAGCAGCTAGCATATGGATTCAAAGCTTCAGCGGAGCGACATACACCTTCGCTATCTACTCTTCTATCCTCAAGTCATCTCAATCTTATGACCAATCTACCCTCGACTTCGTCTCCGTCTTCAAAGACATCGGTGGTACTCTAGGCATCTTCTCTGGTCTCCTCTACACTGCCATGACTTCCACGCCGACCACTCAAGGTCGTGGTTGTCGTGGTGGGCCATGGGTTGTTGTGTTCGTTGGGTTGGTTCAGTGGTTTCTTGGATTCTTTTTCATGTGGGCTTCTGTGGTTGGTTTGATTCCTAAGCCCCCTGTGGCTGTGATGTGCTTGTTCGTGTTCTTGTCTGGTCACTCGCTGCCGTTTTTCAACACGGCTAGTGTTGTAACCGCTGCTCGTAACTTCTCTGATTACGGTGGGACTGCTGTCGGAATTATGCAGGTAATAACAAGATTCTTATTTAAGGAAACTGAAACTCAACTCTGTATTCACAATTTCAGACATGATCTATCTTGTGTGTTCACTAGTTCTTGTCTGAAGATTCCTTGCAGCCTAAATTGTTTCAAACGCTATTTCTGCGTTTATCACATTTTTAATATAAACGTTTCCAACTTTTCATAAATTTTGATCATTTGCGTTTACAATTTGTAAAAGGTTTTTGCTTTAAGATGTTTAAAGTTGTGGTTTCATTGTAATTACTCTGTTTTTGATCCTGTGTGGTGTGGTACTCTGTTTTGCATTGAGATTACTCTGTTTTCACTTGAGTCTTTTGTTGTATACTCTCAGTTTATTGAATACATTGTCTTTGGCTTCAGGGGTTTCTAGGTCTAAGTGGAGCAATTCTGATTCAATTGTACCATGCTGTCTCCGGTGAAGGTAACCCTGCTACTTTCATCCTTCTCCTGGCTATAGTACCAACCCTTGTCATCTTCTTAACCATGCCCTTCGTAAGAGTCTATGAAACGGTCAGAACTAGTGACAAGAAACACTTGGATGGTCTCTCTATCATCTCTTTGATCATCGCCGCCTATCTTATGTTCATTATAACTGTCCAAAACGTTGTGGGTTTAACACGGTCCATGCAGATTCTCTCCTTCGTCCTTGTGATTTTATTGCTCGCTTCTCCTCTCTTGGTTGCTGTAAGAGCCCTCCGTGAAGAAAAGCAGACACTTATGGCCATGGATCATCCTGTTCTTGATACGTCCGTTTTGCTCATCTCTCCTAGTTCAAACATTTTCCCTGGTAATTGTCATAACATGATCATGCACTTGTAGTTAGCACACTGATTGTGACTATAACCTTTTGTGCAGATGGAGAAGATAATGTGGTTAGAGAAGACTCAAACATATTAGAAGCAATGAGCACAATAAACTTCTGGCTACTCTTCTTAGCAATGCTATGTGGGATGGGTTCAGGATTCGCGACAATAAACAACATTAGACAAATAGGAGAGTCACTTCGCTACTCTACGGTTCAGCTCAACTCTCTGGTCTCTCTCTGGAGCATATGGAACTTCCTAGGCCGGTTCGGAGCCGGTTACATCTCAGACACATTCTTACACAAACACAGCTGGCCAAGACCGGTCTTCATGGCGCTAACTCTAGGCGTTATGGCTGTAGGACACGTTGTAGTAGCCTCTGGTTTACAAGGCAGCCTCTATGTCGGTTCGGTTTTGATTGGTATGGCTTATGGTTCGCAATGGTCGCTCATGCCGACCATTACTTCAGAGATATTTGGGATCAGACATATGGGAACTATTTACTTTACTATTTCGATAGCTGGTCCTGTGGGATCGTATCTTCTTTCGGTGAAAGTGATAGGTTACTTTTATGACAAGGTAGCTTCTGAGGTTGATAATTCTTGCTTTGGAAGTCAGTGTTTTAGGACGTCGTTTGTGATCATGGCGTGTGTTGCTCTCTTTGGCTCTTTGGTTGCTTTTGTTTTGTTGTTCCGCACAAAAAAGTTTTATAAAAAGCTTGTTGCTAAGAGGAGCTTGAAGTAGTTTGCAAATTGAATTGTGTTTTATTTTTTGTGTGGTTTGAAGTTTGAATAGTAAACATAAATATTACTATTTGTAAATTCAAAGAGATGCTACTAAACTGTACCAATGAATACAATGGTTATTTGTCATCCGGGAAAGGCCCAATTAAAGCCCACCACCTAAACCGGCAACATATTAGGGAATCCTATTGTGATAAGGATTACCTATTGATAAGTCCTATTATGTTAACGTTTACTTATATCTTAGAGATAAATACGAGTAGAAGTAGGAGTTTATAGTCGGTGGTTATTCATGTATATAAGCTGATGTAATACCTTCAAGCAATACAAGTTAAAAGTTTATTGTTCAATCTCTACTTTACATGGTATCAGAGCAGGGAGGTGAGAGAGATGGGTCTTGAAGAGTAACAGCATTGTATGTGACATAGTCCTTGAGCTTTACCGATGGAACTTTTACCCGTTGACCACGTCCAGATGTTTCACATGAAACTGGATTATTTATAGCCTCTGTAGCCACTGGGACAACTTCTGAGATATTCCGAGTTGTCGTTGTTGTATCCGGTTGAGTAGTAGAGGGTGATGTCTGATCTTGTATGGGAATAGACGTCTCTGTTTGAGAATTTTCACTAGAGGTTGAAGGTTGGTTACTAACCAACGAAGTACTCCCCCTGTTTTGAATGGGAAATATTCGTGTAATCTCCCAGTCATCATCTATTATAACTTGTGGAGGTAACTGATTTGTTGCTGGGACTGGTGACTGAGACGCAAACGGAAATTCTGTTTCTTTGAAGACAACATCACGTGAGATAAGAAACTCCTCTGTTTCCAGGTCAAATACTTTCCATCCTTTCTGAGTGAAAGGATACCCAACGAATACACATCTTCTACTTCTTGACCCGAATTTATCCTTGGATCTTGTCTTCATATGAACAAAACATAAACTCCCAAAAACTCTAAGATGCTCATACGATGGTTTGACTCCATATAATAACTCATAAGGAGATGCATTGTTGAGTACTGATGATGGTGTTCTATTGATGAGATGAGATGCTGTAAGTATGGCCTCTCCCCAAAATTTAATAGGCATATTTCCTTCAAATAATAATGATCTGGCCACATTGAGTATGTGTCTATGTTTCCTCTCAACCCGTCCGTTTTGCTGTGGAGTAGCTACACACGAAGTTTGATGGATGATACCTTTTTCACGAAAAAATCCAGCCAGACACATAAACTCTGTGCCGTTGTCACTGCGAACTGTCTTAACTTCTC
>CAKOAT010394043.1:238987-347338 GCA_932364175.1 Eruca vesicaria subsp. sativa
AGACAGTGTTATGTTCTTGGAGAGATGGAATACGCCAACATGTGTAGCAAACGTCTTGTTTCCATCTGCAAATCCCACTGGGCACGGGGCAATACTAGAAACATTGGTAAGAAACGAGAGCTCTCCAGTCATATGGTGAGATGCCCCCGTGTCTAGAATGAGATCTCCATATGGCTTACCGGACAACTTATCGGAAGATAACTTGGTTCTCTCATTTAATAACTGCGTAAGAGCTTTTAGTTGCTCCTCTGTGAACATGGGAAAAGTAGAATCATTGGAGGTAGTTGCGTGAGCATTGTGAGCTTTAGGCGCACTGTTTCTTCCTCGATCAGAAGATGAAGAACCACGCCCTCTGTTGTTTGGAACACCTCTGTTCTCTTGTTTACTTGAGCGCTCTTCCCACCAATCCGGAAACCCAACTAGTTGCCAGCAATTAGCCTTATCATGTCCCTTACGACTGCAATGAGAACACTGTAAAGATCGTCGCGCAGATAAGTCAACTTGATCTTTCTTTGCAACGAAGCCAACTGCACTTTGCTGAACTTCTCTTTCCTTGGACGAAGCAAGTCTCTGTTCTTCTCTAATGACTTTAGCATAAGCTTCTCCAAGATCAACTAAGGAATCACTGGATATAATTCCTTGACAAACTCCCCCAAACCGAGATTCATCAAGTCCCATAACGAACTGATGCACTTTCTCTTCATCTCTTTCTTTCTCATATTCTGCAGAAGCACTGCAACTGCAAGCTGGAAGAGGCTTATACATGTCTAGCTCCTCCCACATCTTTGCTAAACGTCCATAGTACTCCATCACTGATTGACCACCTTGTTTGCAAGATGCCAGTTGTTCTTTCAGATGATGAACTCTAACTTTGTTTCCCACTGAGAAACGCTTCTTCAAATTTTCCCAAAGTTTATGGGAATCAGACATAAACGTGACTGTTGACCGAACCTTTGCTTCTATAGAAGAACGGATCCAGCCTACAATCATGGAATTAACCGAAGACCAGAGCTCAAATTTCGGATCATCAATGGAGGGTTTAGGTATTGTTCCATCGATAAACCCTAATTTTCTTTTAGCTCTCAAGGCGTTGGTTAACTCCGTAGACCACTCATTATAATTCTCTCCGGTAAACACGACCGAAGTGATTAACGCACCGGGATTGTCTGAGGCATACAACGAGTATGGAGTTGCACTCACGGTGGTTACATTACTTTGATCAACTAGATCACTGCTCTTACTTGCAGAAGACTCTTCTCCACCAGCCATCGAACTTGATGTGGTAATAGAAAAAAATATTTAGGTCTCAAGAAGGTTAATGCACTACTCAAGTTTGGTTTTGTGCAAGCTCATTCAGATTATTCATTATTTACATACACCAAAGGAGCCAAAGAAGTTCGTGTTCTGGTTTATGTCGATGATTTGGTCATTGCAAGTAATGATCTTGCATTACTCACTAAGTTCAAGACCTACCTTGGTGAATGCTTCCGCATGAAAGATCTAGGAAAATTAAAATATTTCTTGGGTATTGAAGTTGCAAGAGCTGATCAAGGGATTTTTCTTTCCCAACGAAAATATACATTAGATATCGTTGCGGACTGTGGCTTACTTGGTGCTAAACCGGTATATATCCCAGTTGAACAGAATCATCATTTAGCCACTGATACTGGACCTTTGTTTGCAGACCCAAAGAAGTACAGACGCCTAGTAGGACGTCTTGTGTACTTATCTATTACGCGTCCAGAACTGTGTTATGCGATCCACTTGCTATCTCAGTTCATGAAGTCCCCACGCGTTGTTCATTGGGAAGCTGCTATCCGTGTGGTTAGATTTCTGAAAGGGTGTCCAGGACAGGGTATTTTGTTGAGCTCAGATTGTTCTCTTCAGCTTTCAGTCTATGTAGATGCAGACTGGAGTGCTTGTCCTCTTACTCGTCGGTCTTTAAGCTCTTATGTTGTGCTACTTGGAGGGAATCCGATATCTTGGAAAACAAAGAAGCAGAAAACAGTTTCACATTCTTCCGCTGAAGCAGAATACCGCGCAATGGCTGCAGCAACTAAGGAGCTAAAATGGATAGTTCCTTTAATGAAAGAACTTGGCATTCCTATTGCCAAACCGGTACCTTTCTACTGTGATAGTAAGGCAGCAATTCATATTGCAGCCAATCCAGTTTTTCACGAACGCACAAAGCATATTGAGAGAGATTGTCATTGTGTTCGTGATGCAGTTAAAGCTCGTCTGATCTCTACTACACATGTTCGTACTAAAGACCAAATAGCTGACATACTCACTAAAGCTCTGGGGCGTTCACAGTTTGAGTTTCTCTCTTCCAAGTTGGGTGTTCAAGACTTTCACTCTCCAACTTGAGGGGGAGTATTAGGGAATCCTATTGTGATAAGGATTACCTATTGATAAGTCCTATTATGTTAACGTTTACTTATATCTTAGAGATAAATACGAGTAGAAGTAGGAGTTTATAGTCGGTGGTTATTCATGTATATAAGCTGATGTAATACCTTCAAGCAATACAAGTTAAAAGTTTATTGTTCAATCTCTACTTTACACAACACCGTCGGACAAGCCGACATAATCACGACGGTAACAAGCTGTTTCTCGGAAACTGTGTTGTTTCCTCTTTAAGCAATACTCTGTTTATCTCCTCTTTAAGCTATATTAAGAGTTTTTCTTCATCAAAGTTTTTATTCTTTGATCAATGGAATCAGAATCATATTCAAACACTAGTAGCTGCGAGGAAACCATGAACAGCGAAAAATCTGAAACATTGACAGAGACCACTCTGACTGATCATCACCAAGGCAACGACTTTTCCTCACCGGCGTCACAGCTCCGGGAAGCTACTTCAGCGGACTGGTCTCTCATTGGCTCTTTAGCTACGTTAGTGATCAAGTCCATCGAGTTTCAAGTAAGTTTGATGCTTAGCTTCATAAAGTTCCCACCTTGGTTGCTTCACATCTGCTTGAGCTTCGTTTTGGATCCGTACCGTACAATGAGACGTGGCAGACGCTACTTGCTATCGAAGGTTGTGCATGATAAGCTCGTGTTGGAAGCTGTGCGTAAGTTAGCATGGGGTCTGTTACGGGCTTTTTATCTAGGAATCGTTTTGTTTGCCATGTTGGTCTCTGCGTTTATGATTAGTGGCTTTGTGATAACTCTTTTGACTCATGAACCGCTTGTGGTTAAAGAGAGTTTGAGCTTTGATTACACCAAGAATAGTCCAGAAGCATATGTGGCTGTTACCCGAGTTAACACTCCGAATCACAGGACAGAGATCAGTGTCTCAATGACGTTACCTGAGTCTGAGTACAACAGAAACCTCGGGATGTTTCAGGTTCGTGTGGATTTCTTATCAGAGAACGGTCAAGTGCTTGCCACTTCGAGACGGCCTTGTATGTTGAGGTTTAGAACCGAGCCTATCCGTCTTGTTCAGACTTTCTTAAAGATAGCTCCTCTTGTCTCTGGCTATGTGTCTGAAACACAAACCTTGAAGTTGAAGCTCAAAGGCTTTGCTGAAAAGGACATTGTTGGTACTGCTTGCATGAAGGTTATGATTGAACAGCGTGCGGAGTTTCGTGGTGGGGCCGGTATTCCAGAGATTTATGAAGCGTCTCTGTTGCTTGAATCTGAACTTCCGTTCTTGAGAAGGATTGTATGGAACTGGAGGAGGACTTTGTTTGTGTGGATAAGCATGAGTTTGTTTGTTATGGAACTGGTTTTCGCCTTTGTTTTCTTTAGATGTCTGATCATACCAAGAACGGGTCAGAGGACAAAACTAAGTGATGGAATACATTCCATTAACATTATTTCAAATCTGGATGGTTCAGGCGGGAAGTAGATAAAATGGGACGTTGCTGTAATGGTCTCGGTGGTGTACACTTAAAATGTAACGTCAGTTTTTTTACATGTGGTTCCATGTTGATCAAAGTTGTAATATCATATGCCTGCTAATCAATGTTTGTAATTGTCCGTATAGACTTTTATGATATGTTCTACAATCATTTTCTTAAGTCGCAATGATACCCGACTACATGAGCCCAATTAGAGTTGGGATTTTATCCAAGCAGCCAAACTTTAGGTTCAGGTTTGGTTTTGAGTTCTTCAGTTCAACACTTTAAAAAGACGTTTTGGTTCGGTTCAATAAACAGTTAACTCAGATTCAGTTTCAAGAAAAATAAATATAGTAACAAGTTAACTCAACTAACCAAAATGTCAAAGCGATTAAACCAAAACACCGTAGAATTCTTAGAAACCGAACTAACCAAATACCAAATCAATTTTTCGGATTGATTGGTTTATGATTTTGGTTAACTGAATTAACCGAAAACTAAGCTTCCCGAACCGAATTGATCCGTACCCGGCGATAAACCTGGACCCGGATCCGGCCCACCAAAGTACCATTTTAAACTTTTATTAATCACATTTACCTCATGTGAGCTTTGCAAATGCTCAAACCAAAGAAACTAGCATCCTCCATTTCCCGCCAATTCCCATCACTCAAACCCACACAACTCAACAAACCAAGACCCCCCGATCTCGCGAGAGACTTCCTCTTCCTCCTCAAAAAATGCGTCTCCGTGAACCAAATCCGAGAGATCTAATCCCAAATGCTAACAAACTCCATCCAAAAACCAAACTTCCTGATCCCCAAAGCCGTCGAGCTCGGAGACTTCCCTTACGCATCTTCCCTCTTCTCCACAACGGAACAACCAAACCACTACTCCTTCAACTTCATGATCCGAGGCCTTACCAACACGTGGCGCGATCACAAATCCGCTCTGTCTCTCTACCGTCAGACGAAGCTTTCCGGGCTAAAACCCGATAATTTCACTTACAATTTCGTCTTCGTCGCGTGTGGGAATCTCACGGAGATTAGGATCGGTAGATCTGTTCACTCGTCGCTGTTTAAATTCGGGTTGGAGAGAGACGAGCATGTGAATCATTCTTTGATCAGTATGTATGCGAAATGTGGGGGTGTGGTGGATGCACGGAAGGTGTTATCTACTTAAGTTATCTACCAATGACTCTGGTAAGACTAAGACGTGTCTTAGCTGTGTTGGGTTACTTGTTCACTAAGTCAATATCTTCATCGGTCAACGCAGATGATGGTTTACTGGGTGGTTTAACCGGAATTGGTACAAAAGAGAAGAGCCCGAACCAGAACAGTTCTAAAGATGGCTTTGATGAGTTGATGATACCTGGATTTGGTGGGAGTGGTCTCTTCAGCCAAGTAACAAGTTTGTGACCACCAAACACCCTACTTGTTTAAAACTACATCGTTTAAGTTGAAACTACTCTAACTCTATTTATTTGATGTCTAGTAACATTGCTCCTAGAGCTTGAAACATAAAAATTTGAAAGTTATCAAAACTGAGAAAAATAATTTCTAACTATTAGAGTTTTATGTGTTAATCACATATATGAAAGATTTTTTCAAAAATAAATAAATTTAGAGCTTCAAAATTACATTCTACTGTCCCCCACTCTCACTTGAGCGCGTCAAGGACACAGCCCCACCTTGCATGAATATTCTACTTTGGCATTTCGACATATATTGAAAAACCGGGAGAGTGAGCATAAAACCACTTGAAATCTTAACCGTTCTCTATACCGCTGGTTTAAAGTACATGATTATGGTTATGATAATCCGGTTTAGTTATTGTGTCAGAGAAATTGAAAACCAGAACCGTTCGTCTCCTACCTCAATCAACAATAATCAATGTCTTCTTCTTCACTCTATCGTTGGATTTCAATCTATAGTTGTCTAATTTCGTTAAAGCCCAGGTAGGTATCGGGTGGCGATTTAGGTCTAGAGAATTTAGGAAAATCTCCACCCTCTCTCAAACTGTAGCTATCCAAGAGAGATATATCTGAACAACAACTTTATTGACTGTATCACATCGAATAGGAAGCATCAAAGAGTTATGATGTTATCTGATGCAATCTTCCTATATAAAAACTCTACACTTCCTGCTTGCGGTAGCTAAGTTTTGTTCCGCCAGTCTCATATCTGCAAAGACAACCACCTTTTGATGTGTGGTAATTCTATCGTCTCTCTTTCTGAATTGCTGTCTGAATCTCCATCTGTTTGAACTTGCAGAGATGTTCACCAGAAATGGATTGAAGGTGGGAACTATGAGCTGTGCATAGAGGACGTTAGGGACGAGATCTGGGACATAGTGAAACCGTCTGACCCATTGAAGATCACTCTGGATGATCTCTTGGGACGGTACTGTCTGCTTGTGGTTCAGTTGGAGCTCTTGAGTTAGGCAAACGGATTGAGACATACGCTTTGGAAACAGGGTTGCAACATAATATCTACGTGGCGACAGGACTAGTTGATATGTACGGAAAGTGTGGAAGCATAGAGGAAGCTCTCAGAGTATTTGAAACCATGCCGGTGAAAAACGAAGCTACTTGGAACGCTGTGATATCTGCTTATGCACATCACGGACAAGCTCAAGAAGCACTCTCGCTGTTTAATCAAATGTCAGTTTCTCCAAGTGATGTTACATTCGTAGGAGTTCTCTCTGCTTGTGTGCACGCGGGTTTAGTCGATGAGGGCCGTCGATACTTCCATGAGATGAGTTTCAGATTCGGGTTGGTTCCGAAAATAGAGCATTACACAAACGTAATTGACCTTTTATCTCGTGCGGGGATGTTAGAAGAGGCGTGGGAGTTGATGGAGAAGTTTCCAGGGAAGCCAGACGAGATCATGTTGGGAGCAATTCTTGGAGCGTGTCTGAAGAGAAGAGATGTGGTGGTTGGAGGGAAAGTGATGAAGATGTTGATGGAGATGGAAGAGGTTAAGAACGCAGGGAACTATGTTATATCTTCCAAGGTTTATGGTGAGATGAAGATGTGGGATGAATGTGCGAAGACGAGGGCGTTGATGAGAGAGAGAGAGAGGCGTGGTTTAGAAACCTGGATGTAGCTGGATTGAGATGGAAGGTGAGTTAATGGAGTTTAATGCATGAAGCGATTGTTTACAGTGTGGTGAGGAAGATTCAGGTTTGTTGGTAGAGGAGATGAAGGGTGAAAAGTATGTATGATTATGATCAAGTCTCCAGCTGCAATTTTCTGAAGATGTAAATGTGGTAAAAAGATGTGAGTTATTAACGCGTCTTCTCTATGACTTTTTCAAAGTGGTGCAAAAGAGTTATAGGTTGATGAAGACTGAAGAGAAACATGATACAATATGCTTTCATGTGATTGCGTGTGTGTAATGTGGGGATGAATGGGTGGTTGGATGTCATAAGTATTAACTTATGACTTTGTTTACAAGCATTTGTTTGGATATATACAAGTTTTATAACAATCTAAACATATAAGGCTAATAGGTGAATAACAAATCGCATAACCAAACAAAAATGATGATTGGTATGTTGAATTGATTACGTTTTCAAAAACTGTAGTTTCTGATAATTTCTAAAAAAAAACAGTTGCGTCATTATATGATTTGTACTTTGTTCAAAAGTAAGTAAAAATATGGAAGTTGTTAATCTCATCTAGAAACGAAATACTGTAGATTTTAGTACTTTGTCCTAGATATTGTATGAATAATATGTAACAAATGAGGATTTCTTTAAATAGGAATCCAAAAATTGGTAGGCTGACCAATAAAAAAATATTAAAGGCTTTGAATGAAGGAGGGGAAGGAAGGAAGCAATCGCGAAATCAACCACAACCGCTGAGGAGAACGACGTCGTATCCGCCATTTTCTCCAAACTTGAAGCAATAGCTTCTTTCACTTCCAGATCTCTCTCTCTTCCTTCTTCTTTTACTTCCTCTGTTCGCTCCTCCTGTGCGTCTCTCCCTGCATGCTCTACTATATTCCCTAGGGTTTCGGATCCTGAATCTATCTCGAATTCGATACCTTAGATCCGGCAGTGGAGTGGATTCTGTTTAAATCCATCTCTGAATATCCCTTGGTTGATCCGGTAACATGGCGGATTCAGAGCCAATCACGCCTGGTCAGGTACATATATCGCGTAACTCTGAGCGTCTTAAGCTTCACTCTCTTCTTACTTTCATTACTTTGGATTCATAGATTTTTGAATCAGTCAATAGAACTGCAATGTGACTTCTACTATATTGTTAAGGTGTTGGAATGATTTGAAATTTATAATTTGGATCAGTTTGCTCGAGAGAGATTGATTTTGAAATCTGATGTCATTCCTCCATTCTATTTTCTTTCTTCTTTTAGTTTCGAAAGATTTTAGCGTCAATCTAATCTTGAATCTTGAAAATAATGAACACCTACCAGAGATTTGGTTTTGGATGACAAAAAAAAAAGTAATTAGTGTATTGTTTCTCTATACTGTATATGCAGGTTTCGTTTCTGCTCGGAGTCATTCCTGTATTCATAGCATGGATATACGCTGAGTTTCTGGAGTATAAGAGATCTTCATTGCATTTTAAAGTGTACGTGTATTTTTGAGATGGATGTTACTTAATTTATACGCGCTCTGTTAGCTAGGTGTGTATCTAACCTGACACTATTTGCTTTTCTGTAATTTGCAGTCATTCAGATAATAATTTGGTTGAACTGAGTGAGGTGAAAACCAAGGAAGAGGAAGTAGCTGTTTTACTCGAAGCTGGTGGTGCTCTTCCAAGATCTGTCTCTACCAGGTTCTATAATTCGCCTGTCAAAACTAACTTGATTAGGTAATTTTATATACCGGTTTCTTCTTCTTCTCTTGTTTATTTGTTTCTTGAGTGGAGTGTTGTTGAAACAATTTACATTTGTCTGCTTGTAGGTTTCTGACGCTGGATGACTCTTTCTTGATTGATAATCGAGCAACCTTGAGAGCCATGTAAGTTCCTTGATTATCTGATTTGGATTCATGCTCATCATTCTCTCTTATGACTGTATTATTTCCTCGCAGGGCTGAGTTCGGGGGAATTCTTTTTTACTTTTATATTTGCGATCGAACAAACTTGCTTGGAGAGTCTAAAAAGGTGCCTCCTCTAAGTTTCTTTGACGAATTTCTCTTTTTAACCGGTCATCAAATATCCGAATACCTTTTATGTGCTGAAGATGTGTGATATAGTGTACATTATATCCTTAAATCGTTCGGAGGTAGAAAGCTAACATCTGGGGTTTGCATATACAGAATTATGACCGAGACCTTTTCCTCTTTCTCTACTGTCTGCTCATCATAGTGGCAGCCATGACGTCCTTGAAGAAACACAATGATAAATCACCGATAACAGGGAAATCCATTCTCTATCTTAATCGTCACCAGACTGAAGAGTGGAAGGGATGGATGCAGGTAACTGATTCACTCTTTTCTTTGTAGCTATCCGTTACCTTTGCATTTGTTATGTGCATCTACTTCCCAGCATACATCTGAGCTTCTTGATTTTACCGTTAGATGAATATCTTGTTTCGCAGCTTTTGTTTCATTCTAATTCACTTTGTATCTTTGCAGGTTTTGTTTCTGATGTATCATTACTTTGCTGCTGCTGAGATATATAATGCAATCAGGGTCTTCATCGCTGCCTACGTTTGGATGACTGGTTTTGGGAACTTCTCTTATTACTATATCAGGAAGGATTTTTCCCTAGCACGATTCACTCAGGTCATATCTACAGTTTCAATTTCTATATTTGATTAGTTTACCATGATATATTTCTGTCAGGCATATGTTTCTGTCAGTGACTCAAGATGCATGATATATTTTACTTTTTCCAGATGATGTGGCGTCTTAACTTATTTGTGGCTTTTAGCTGCATTATTCTCAATAATGATTACATGTTATACTACATCTGTCCGATGCACACTCTTTTCACTCTAATGGTGTATGGAGCCCTTGGTATTTTCAGTCGGTATAACGAGATACCATCAGTAATGGCTCTGAAGATTGCTTCATGCTTTCTTGTTGTCATCGTGATGTGGGAGATTCCTGGAGTTTTTGAGATTTTCTGGAGTCCTCTAACATTCTTACTGGGTCAGTATCAGACTTTCCTCGTACCTTTATAGTTATGTCGACATGGTTGATTATATATCTATCTCGTGCTAGAACGCTTTACTCGGCAATTTTGGATGCCACTTTGTCATTAGGATCTGTGTTTATTTATGTTGACCAACATATGGCTTCTGCCCATAAACACTGCAGGATACACTGATCCCGCTAAACCAGATTTACCACTTCTACATGAATGGCACTTCAGATCAGGACTTGACCGCTACATATGGATCATTGGAATGATATATGCCTATTTCCATCCCACGGTAACTCTTGAAACCTCACTGTTTTCACATCTTCTCAGAACACCCACCATTAACATATTTTCCATATTTTGATCTCAGGTAGAGAGATGGATGGAGAAACTGGAAGAGTGTGATGCCAAGAGAAAGAATTCAATCAAAACAAGCATAATTGCAATTTCCTCATTCGTGAGTTTCGCTCCTCTCTTGCTTATGGATCTTATGTATTTGATATTATTCTGATGGCGGAGTGCTGTTCCTTATATTGTTCAGGTTGGTTACCTGTGGTACGAATACATCTACAAGCTTGACAAGGTTACATACAACAAATATCATCCTTACACATCATGGATTCCAATAACGTTAGTGTCGAAACTCTTTTCTGTCACAAAACGTCAATTCTAGAGACAGTCTTCCTTTCTGGCTTTTTCTGACTTTAGCTTTGATAATGTTTTCCAGTGTCTACATCTGTCTGCGAAATTCCACACAACAGCTGCGAAATTTCTCCCTTACACTATTTGCGTATGTTACTCAATTTTAGTACATGTCAAACAAGCTTGATGTTGATTCTGAACACATCTCTAATAAGACACAACTGTCATGATCTTCCTAGGTGGCTCGGCAAGATTACCTTGGAGACCTATATATCTCAGTTCCACATCTGGTTAAGGTAAGCAAGAAACGGTTTCTTTCCTCCCGAATAAGTAGGCAAGAAACAATTTGTCTCAGTTTACGAATGAATTTAATAAAAATTGCATGTGCTGCAGATCGAATGTGCCTAATGGACAGCCTAAGTGGCTATTATGCATAATTCCAGAATACCCAATGCTCAATTTCATGCTCACAACGGCCATCTATGTCTTGGTAAGTAGAATCTAATGAGTCCATAATCAACTCTACATTATATAAATCGTAATGTGATCTCTTGTTTTCAGGTGTCTCACCGGCTTTTTGAGCTTACCAATACGTTAAAGTCTGTGTTCATACCCACAAAGGATGACAAGAGGTTGCTCCACAATGTCCTCGCTGGAGCTGCCATTTCATTCTGTTTATATTTAACTGCTCTCATTCTTCTCCAGATCCCACACTAACCATGTAAGTTGATATTTGAATGCTCGCTTAGGCAGATACAACTCTTAATTAACACACCACAACCCTTTTTCATTTACAGGAGGGACATATATAAACATGTGGAAAACATGAATCTCCCAGAGGTTTCTATGTCAAATTTGCTAAATAGTTACATCACACGTCTTTTATCGGCAATAAAGATTTGTTTTCAAACATCGGTAATTTTTTGAAGCTGCCAAATGAAGCGCCTACTAGAACCAGAGAAGTTTCAGAAAATGGCTAGAAGTGAAGCAATCTTGTGGCATTCAGACAACATCATCTTAGCACTACCTTTCTTCGTTTTCTTTCCTTTTTGTTGTAATTTTGTTATAAGTTTTGCCTTCTTGTTCGGTTGTATTGCAATATTGTCAGGATACATAACATATATACCATCTGCAGTTGCGTGAGTTTTCTTTTTCTTATGAAAATTGATCATTCAGTTCAGTTTGAGTCTTCAGTTAAAACACCAGCACAGTTGAGAAAAAGAGGTTCGATTTCTGATAAATCATACAAAGATACGACAAAGGAAATTGCACAAATTTACATAAGAAAGATCACAAACAAACTCTCTTCCTCTGCTCTCACTCGCATTACAATAAAGCTTTTAACTCATTCACTTTCCGGGGACGAAGTTGGTGGCAAAAGCCCATGCGTTGTTGTTGACTGGATCAGCCAAATGGTCAGCAAGATTCTCCAACGGTCCCTTACCAGTGACAATAGCCTGAACAAAGAATCCAAACATAGAGAACATAGCCAACCTACCGTTCTTGATCTCCTTCACCTTCAACTCAGCGAAAGCTTCTGGGTCAGTAGCGAGGCCCAATGGGTCGAAGCTGCCTCCTGGGTAAAGCAAGTCCTCTGCCTCTCCCAACGGTCCTTCTCCAGCAACTCTGTAACCCTCAACAGCTCCCATAAGGATCACCTGAGTAGCCCAAATAGCTAAGATGCTCTGAGCATGGACCAAGCTCGGGTTTCCCAAGTAGTCAAGTCCACCTTCACTGAAGATCTGTGAACCGGCCTTGAACCAAACAGCTTCTCCAAACTTGACTCCGTTACGAGCCAAAAGCTCAGGGAAAACGCAGCCTAGGGCTCCAAGCATGGCCCATCTGCAGTGGATAACTTCTAGCTCACGGTTCCTGGCAAAAGTCTCGGGGTCAGCTGATAGACCGGCTGTGTCCCATCCGTAGTCACCGGGGAACTCTCCGGTAAGGTAGCTCGGTGGCTCTCCGGAGAATGGACCCAAGTACTTAACCCTGTCGGATCCGTACCATGGGCTGCCTGATGGACCGGTGGGTTTAACGGTTTTGCGCATGGTGACACGCCCGGTTCCGAAGACTTCGGAGGCTCCTGGTGAGAGCTTCACGGCCTTTCCGGCGAAGGCAGGGGAGGACAGAGCCATGGTTGAGGAAGCCATTAGAAATTTTCTTCTTCTGCTTTTTTTGTTTTATGTTTTTTTTTTTTGGTGACTGGTGAGAGTGATTGTAATGGTTGGGGTATGGATAGGTTTTATAGTAATCGTAAGAGTAAGGTTTGTTATCTGTGGAATATCTGTATCTGTTTACTGATTGGCTAGTGAGATTTTGGATATGTCGTGTTGTTGTCCTATGTGTCAGTCTCTACGCCACAGCATTTGGTTTTAGATTCTTTAGTTGCAGTGAAAGACACTTGTGATTTTTTTACGATACAAATGGATAGATATATGTCGGAGTTACACGTGGCACGCTGTGAATGGGTGATCAATTTGCTGGGATCGATAATAGTAGATATCTTATTAAATCTAACACATTGCAAATGAGGTCCCATCAGTGCCAGCTTAGCAAGACACAAGAAGAACCTCACAGTCACCTATTGTTGTTTTACGTTCATAAAGAACTTTTTGTTCGAGGTGACGATACTCATTAACGCGCAGTGACCTGAGATGTTGTATAGGTTCGACGTGAGACTATACTCATTAACTCGAGGGAGACTCGCAAAACTTTGGTCATGTCCCTCACGGTTTTAGACTCTTAGTTAAGGACAAAGTGTTTTTATTATAGGCTTTTTATCTTTCTCTCGTGTAAATCCTTTTATCATGCAAATATCTTATGATTGGAAACTATCAAACTTTTTTTGAGTTCTTGGAACTAGTTTTGGGATTATTTTTCTTTCTTAATTTTTGTTTTTCCTTCTCATAGTCTCAGTCTTCATCAACTCATGTTCGGCCAATTCCAAGATTTTGGAAGCCCATCTTGATAATTATGCTACAAGAACATGGGTATACAAATGTTTCAACCGTTTTCCTGTCAAAACCGCCAAAAATTGTTTTACACCAAACCGCAAAATATATTTTTTCGTCAAAATTACAAAAACGTGTTTCCCACGAAAATCGAAAACACCAAAATATCAAAATGCTAATTTTATAATAATTTCAGTGTACATATATAGTTTGACTAAATAATAAAGTTAGTATAGTTAAAATTAAGGGCAATTCACTCAAATAGACCAAAACTAAAATGATCAAAATAACATTTTTTGTTTTGAAAATTTTAAGTTTTTTAATTTCTTTTTAATTTGAAATTCTATCCCCAAAACCCCACTCTTCAACTCTAAACAAAAATGTATAAGATTAATTAACCCAAAAGGTATAAGTGTATATTTACTTATTTTTGATACAACCTTTAAGTCTATTTTAGTCATATTTGTTTTTAAGATCTATATTTGTGACAAAAAAAAAATTAGGTCTATCATAGAGAATTTCTCTTAAATTAATATCAATTATATGATTAAATCAAAATAATGGTATTTTCGTAATTTTTTATTAAATTCATCTACATGGAAATAGAAAAAGAAACGAATATAAAATTCATCGAGATGACTCTTCTAGATGGTTCATCTGGATGGAGAAACGAACAGTCCCTAACATTGAATGGATCACATAGATGGAGCAACTGGATGATATGACCGATGAATCATATAGGCTTTTGTGGACTTTGAGGATTTGAATTTGAACTGGTAGCTTACTCTTACACTAGAAATTATAAGAAACGATATACTTTGACCCAAATTTTAAAAGCAACAAATTTTGTGTCAGTTTTAAGTTTAGTTTCTATCAAGCAACAAAGTTCATATCTAAGCAACTTTAATCGCTATTGAAATCCCTTCACATCTAGTGGTTTTGATCATGGCAGAAACAAAGGAAAAGGAGGGAAAACATTAAGAAAGGGAGAGATCGTGAATGGCTGCTGGTCTTTGACATCAGAAAACAGTATATACAATAGATAAACTCGGCTTAATTCTTTTAGTAAAAAAAAAATATTAAGCCGAGTTTAATTGCAGTTAAACTAATAAAATGGACTTGAATTACTAATCTAATTTCTAGTCTTAGCCATCTAATTTATCGATTGTTGGGAATTTAAATCTGATTTCCCTCCATACTTTTGGCACGAGATGATAAAGAGAGAGCTTCATCTATCGATGAACAACGAATTGACAGAACACTTGGCATTGCTTTGTTTTTCTCTCATTTCCTGTTGGGATGGGTAGGCCCACCAGTTCACTTTCAATGAGTGGAATGGTTAACCTTCCCCCTTTTGAACTACGAAGAACTTTGTTGCCACTGGTGGCGAAGCAAATTCCAACCATCCCTTCGGAGTGAAGAGATTGAAGTTCGAGAAGGAATACCAAAACCTAGTTCACTTGTTTGCATCCATCGCTGAATTGTTAAAGTGCCCAATCTAATAAAGAGGAAAATAGGTTTGATTCTTGCTGGATGCACTTGGAACGTTCAGTTCCATTGCAACTGTTCAAGAATATATTCAAGTTTTGTGTAGCGTCGACTCTGAGACCATAAATATTTAACAATTTTTTTTTTTGCAAAAATTTCTTTTTTAGAATAATAAATTGTTTTGCTATGTATAATATCTCTTAAAAAATAAATTAAATCCTTATTTCATTGAGCTATGTGCAGAACCAATCTTAGTTTCTATTATTTGTGAAGCCAAGTACATAGACGGAGTCACAAGCATGTGTCACATCAGAGGTAAAATGCACAAGAAGGTTTGGTTTAGCGGTTATGCTGACATTGTTCTCGTCGAACTCATGATTGATATGGATAACGATTAACAAAGTTGATGTCATCTATAAAGTTGTGATGAGCTTCCTCAGAATGTTCACCTTAACGAAGGGATTGCTGGTGGTTTTGACGATGAAGATGAAGGTGATGTTGCTCATGATTATTTTGAATTTGGTGATAATGGGATTGATAGGCTCTAACTAAGCTTTACATTGCATGTATCATTCTTCTACCTAGTTGAAATAGTATTTTATAAAGTCTTCTACTGGTTGGTTTATGTCTAGTTTTGCCTCGGTTATTTTTGAAAATATTATCAACCAAATCTAAATACTCGAATTGATCCAGACTCTTGTTACATATCCAAAAATCACATATGTTTTATATATTTTTTAATTATACATTCGAAACAATCTGGATCCAAAGGAAAATGGTCTAAATTCAAACCGAAAATTTTCAAATACCTAATTGAGTATAAATATCTAGGACCCGATCCGAAAGAATGGTCTAAATTCAAACATAAAATTTTAAAATACCTAATTGAGTATAAATATCTAGGATCCGATCCAAAAGAAACCGACTCGAAGATTCGAATGGTCAGGCGTAGTCCTGTCACTCGGATTTTTGTCAGTTTATGAAATATTTTTCATTCTTTATTTTGAATAGTTTCTAATTGTGTGCATTAAGAGCCAATGGTTGAATGCTTGACAAATATTTGAAAACACACACAATTAGAAATAAGGCAATTCAAAGATTCTCAATTAAAAACTTGCTAAATCTACTCTTTGTTAGGTTCAATGAAAATTCTCCTACCTCCCTTTCTAAATTAAGAGACAATCGTCTGTGTCTTCTTCACCAATATATACACTCTGCAACAAAGAAACAAAAGAACGATCTCTCTTATTATTTACCGTTTAACAAACTACAAAACAAATGGGTCGGAGAAAGATCAAGATGGAGATGGTTCAAGACATGAACACAAGGCAAGTCACCTTCTCAAAACGAAGGACTGGTTTGTTCAAGAAGGCAAGCGAGTTAGCCACCCTCTGCAACGCCGAGATAGGTATTGTTGTCTTTTCACCAGGAGGCAAGCCTTACTCCTACGGGAAACCGAATCTTGATGCTGTCACAGAGCGGTTCAAGAAGGAAGACCATGATTCCGACAGTGAAAGTGAAGAAGAAGAGAAAGAAGAAGGAAGGTGTAAGAGTAGACCTAAAATGAAAAAGGTGAATGAACGTCTTGATTGTCTCAACAGAGAGATTGAAGCTGAGAAGAAACGAGGCGAGAAGAGTCAGGCAAAGCTTGAATCCGCTGGGGAGAAGAGGTTCAAGAAGCCTATTGAGAAGCTTACCATTGATGAACTCAAGGAATACATGGAGAAGTTGGAAGGAATCCATTGTAGGATCATAGGTCAAGTCAATGAGATGCAGGCTTCGTCTTGTCTTGTGCTTATCTCCGAGAACAAGGCTCCTAATAGGATGAAGATTTAGATAACTAGATCGAGTTTTACAATTTTTAATATTCTATTTTTGTTTTAGCATACAGAAGTTACTAATACATGAAAGATCTTGTTGGTTCAAAACTGTTCTCATCTATGATATCAAAAGAATGTAATCAGAAATCCTGAAAATACCTGAGATTCTGCCTCTAAGTGACTTACTCAAACTTGATCCTTTGGCTAACACTCAAGAAACTGGTCAGTTTCTATTGATCTAAAAGTGCAGTCAACAGAAGAGTGTGTATCACTTAAAGAAAAGATCCCAACAAAAAAACAAACAAACTTCTAAATGTTGTCACTGATATACAAAATCCATAGTCTAAGGCTTAGAACAATGTTTTCTAATGTGGTCTTATTCAGAAAAATCTGATTCGGTCTCTGATTCATCATATTCACCTGATTCCTGCATAAACAATAATAAAATGAAAAGCTCAGACTCAGTATTAAATAGTAAGAAAAAAAACATAAGAAGAAAAAAAGGTACCACTCTCTTAGTGTATTCTGTCATTGCTCGGTGAAACTCTTCCCTCTTCTCAGTGGCTATGTCATAATACGTTACCTTCTCCTATAAAACAGTAGAGAAACAAACAGACAAACAGAGAGTAAGAAACTTTCATCTTTCTAAAGGGTTTGAAATAGCACATAGAGGACATGAAATCATATCCCAGCTTAGGTAAGCATTCCTGTGGCTATGACTCGAAAGTTAATGAGAAAACTATTGGAAGGTGATAGAGAAACTTTGAGTCCGTATCTGATTCATCAAACTCTAAGAGACAAGAAAGTAAGTGGGACAGAAGAAGATGGTACCTCGTAAGTCATTGTTTTCCATTTCTCTCCACATGTCTTCCCAATCTTAGACAGAATCAAGAACAAAACTAGTTTAGCAACAGAATCGAAGTGAAGGGTAATAATCACACTATGTTTTACCTCTCGCATGGACTTGACCTCCGGATTCTCCTGTTGATATTGCTTCCGGAAATCCTCCCTTTGGAACCAAAACATAAAAAGGCATATATGAGGTAAGAGGCAAAAGCATGCAAGCAGGTGTAGTGTATCTTCGTATATCTCCTAAAGTAACCAGACAACATAACAATTTGGGAATGCAACATAACTAACGCGCAATGTCAAAACGTAGACGAACTACAATACCAACTAAGCATATCAGATCATACACCTACAAGAAAAAGAAGAAAGCAGTGGGAGGTTTCTTAGGCATATTCTCATGGACTTTAGTAGCTTTCTTCTTCTTATTCTGACTACTCTTGGGCTTCCTCAAAGGCTGGAGTCTGAGCCTTTTAGAGCTCCTTACATCTTCGCTTGACTTCACAACCAATTCTAAGTTCCTGTAAGAAAAATTACAGAACGCAATTAACAACAAAGTCTTAACATCATCTTCTCACTGTCTTTGAATAGCATAAAGTTCACAACTTTCATTACATTTTGATCCAAGTCCCGAAACCCAATTCACTTATATCAGTAATCAATCACTAGAAAGGACAAAACACCTAAGTAGAAACCCAAAACAGAGAAAACAGAGCAGAACAAGTTAAAAAAAAAAAAAAAACTTTTTAGTATAGACGAAAACATACCGAGCAGAGTTTCCGGTGAGCGACGGAGAAGAAGGTCGCGACTTGGGTCCTTTCTTCGTCATCTTCCTTCCTTCCCTTGCCGTCAGAAAAGATTTTCTCGGAATCATAAAATTAGTTTTATGCTGGGGGCTTTCTGGTAAATAACAGATTTAGAGAAACATTTGTCACGTGGCGTTATTTCATCCTCCAAAATTTATAAAACGAAAACCAGAATTTTTTCTTTTTTACAAAATTTAGAAATTTTAAAGCATATATTATTCACTTCTTTTATATATCTATACATTTTAGAAATAATGTTTTAACTTTTGATTGTACTCTTTGATAATTATACGACGTTTATATCAGTTTTATATTACTTTTATACAAGTTGATTTAAAATTTTGATTAAACAAAAATAATTTATAGTTTAAGTTTCAAAATTTTATTACATACTATGATACTAATCAAAAGATCAATTGTTCCTTTTCTTCTTCTCACGTCACTTCACATAAAAGAAAATATATATTTATATAATCTTTATTTCTCACCTCTAAATTATACAACAAATTTAATATTTAGTTTTAACGGTGCGGGAGAGATTATTACACATCGATGATGACAACATCTCTGCTTCTCAGACATTCCTCCTCAGCTGCTGTCTTCTTGTCTTCCTCTTCTTTCCTCTTCACCAAGAACACAAACTCTTCTCCTCGTTCCTTCACTTCCATCAAGGTTAGATTTTGGAATTATAATCTTTAGATTGAATTATGTTTGGTTTATGAGTTAACAGCCTTGTGTCTCCAGATGGAGAGAGGTAACGCAAGTGAATTGATCACCGCAGAAGACACCTCGTCGAATAAGAAAAAGGTGTTCGTCGCTGGAGCCACTGGTCAGACCGGGAAGAGAATCGTGGAACAGCTCTTATCACGTGGCTTTGCCGTTAAAGCCGGTGTTCGTGATGTAGACAAAGCTAAAACAGTTTTCAAACAAGACCCCTCTCTTCACTTCGTATGTTATTTTTTTCTTTAAACCTCTCACATTGTGTTAGTTTCTCTCACAACTATATACAGATAGGTAGTCTAGTGGTAGAATAACCCCACTATAAACATGTGTGGTTACGAGAATATTAAACCTCATTTGAATATCCGGAAAGAAAATAGATATTCTAATTATAGACGGAGTGTGGGAAGATAAGCGATCCAAGTTCGAATAGCCCCACTACACTGTGTGGTTACTAGAATATTAAACCTCATTTGAATATACGGAAAGAAAATAGATAGCCTAGTTATAGACGGAGTTATGGAAGATAAGCGACCCGAGTTCGAATAACCCCACTACACTAATCATGTGTGGTTACCAGAATATTAAACCTCATTTGAATATCCGGAAAGAAAATAGATAGTCTAGTTATAGACGGAGTTTGGGTAGATAAGGAACCCGAGTTCGAATAGCCCCACAACACTAAACATGTGTGGTCACGCGAATATGAAACCTCATTTGAATATCCGAAAAGAAAATACTCCTTCTATAGGTTTGGAATACCTCTAGATTAATCTTTTTTTTTTAAACTAATGTGACTATCTTTATCTTGTAGGTTAGAGCAGATGTGACAGAAGGCTCAGAGAAGCTAGCTGAAGCTATAGGTGATGATTCTCAAGCTGTGATCTGCGCTACTGGTTTTCGTCCCGGGTTTGATCTATTCGCTCCTTGGAAGACGGATAACTTTGGAACAGTGAACCTAGTGGATGCGTGTAAGAAACAAGGAGTGAACAGGTTTGTGCTCATAAGCTCAATCTTGGTGAATGGAGCTGCAATGGGACAGATTCTTAACCCTGCCTACATCTTCCTCAACGTCTTTGGACTTACTCTCATCGCTAAGCTTCAAGCTGAGAAGTATATCAAAAGATCGGGTATTAACTATACTATTGTGAGACCTGGTGGTCTTAAAAACGATCCTCCTTCAGGAAATGTAGTCATGGAGCCAGAGGTAAAAGTAAAACCAGTCTTTTTTATCTTTGTTTTGTCTGATTTTGAGCTGGAACTGATTGATGTTTGGTTTTTGTAGGATACTTTGTCTGGAGGGAGCATATCGAGAGACCAGGTAGCAGAAGTTGCAGTGGAAGCTTTGCTTGATGAGGAATCATCTTCTTTCAAAGTTGTGGAGATTGTTGCGAGTGCTGATGCTCCAAAACGTTCCTACAAAGATCTTTTTACTTCTGTTAAAGGAGGACATTAACTAGAATCACAATGTAATGAGAGTCTCATGCTCTATTACAAAACACTTGTTTCTCTTATGTCTTGAGTACAACAACAACAAACAGAAATACATAAGCTTCTGCGCATAAACCGAGTTCAGAGATAAGTATTAAGAGTTTTATTCAGTTCTATCTCTTCCTCCATTTTGGTTCTTTAGAACTCGTTAGTGGCGCTTGTTCCCGGTTGCTTGCTCCCATGAGTTCATGACATGGTTAACGATCTCCTCAACCCCAAGACCATGCTTCACCTGAAAATAGTTTAGCAATCAGAATAAAATACTCCTTAGAAAAACACTAAGCTCATTGGTTATATAAGTGATGAATCAATCATATTTTACCTGAGCAAAGACGAAAGGCCCTCCATCACGCATGCGTAGTGCGTCCCTTTCCATGACAGATAAGTCAGCTCCAACAGCTGCTGCGAGGTCTGTCTTATTTATCACCTGCAATTTCAAAAATATCCACAAGGGAGCTTATATCATCACCTTGCTATAGACTTGATCACTGTAAGTTAAAGAGTAAGCAAACATAAGTATACCAAAAGATCAGCTTGTGTGATTCCAGGACCGCCTTTACGTGGTATTTTATCACCAGCAGATACATCAATGATGTAGATAATATAGTCAGCTAGCTCTCTGCTGAAGTTAGCAGCTAAATTATCTGCAAACACAACACAGAACTAACTCTACTCAATTTCATTTGATCCTTGAGAAAGTAGAAACCTATGGGACATAACTCTGCACCGTACCTCCACCAGATTCACAAAGAAGCAAATCAGTCTTGAACATGTTCGATAACTCCTCAAGAGGACCTAAATTGATACTGATGTCTTCACGGATAGCAGCGTGTGGACATCCACCGGTTTCAACAGCTCTAATCCTCTCTTCAGGAAGAGCTCCATGCTTCACCAGAAACTCACCGTCCTCTTTGGTGAATATGTCATTGGTCACCTATACAAGACCAAGAATCTTCCTTAAGTCACATGTCTACTGTACTCAGACCGTAGGAAACAATCTTTGTGTTGGATAATAATAATAATACTCACAGCTGCAAGACTATACTTGTCCCTCAAGACTCTACAAAGAGCAAGCATCAATGCTGTTTTCCTGAGTGAACCAAAAATAGAAAGGTTTGACACTTTTGAGCAAACAAGAATATGGAATCTTGTCTGAAAAAACATTATCTAGAGACTGTTCTTTGTTATGTTCCCAAATCTAAAACACCATCAAAGCCATTGTTTCAAGTAGAGAAAAGACAGTTACCCTGTGCCAACAGGACCGCCAATACCGACGGTGAAAGCTCTCTCAGAGAAGTTACGGTCGTTAAGAGGAGGAGCTCTGCGGCTAAAGTAACCAGGAGAGTAGATGGGTTCGTGTGAGTGTGGTGCGAGTCCATCGTGGCTATGGTACACCCTCCCGTCTGGTCCTACCCAAGACGTGTCCCCACCACTGCCGCCGTCTTGTTTCCTACTTGACAGAGTTAGATAGATTAGTGGACGATAGGGAGAATAAATCGCAGAAAGAATCAAGGAAACACGAACTTGTGGCCTTCCTCGTGATCGTGATGGTGATGATCATGGTCGTGTGACGCCATTTTTCAAGAGACTTGGTTGCTGCGTTGACTTTTTTCACTTGAGCTACTCGGTGAGAGTGAATCTTGAACACACAAAAGCAAATTCAAGAAGTGAGAAGAACCTTATCTCCCAAAGTGGTCGGAGATTCTTTGTGTTCCCTATGTGCCTAGAATGACTGGAATGACCCTGTCTGTCTCAATAATACTTCATTTGTAGCACTTACCAATAATGCTCCATTCCTTGAAATAAACCAATATTCCTAATATACATCTCTTTTCAAATAATACAACTTTAGTCTTGCTTACTAAATGAATATTGGTTTATTTAAAGGAGATTTGTAGAAGTAAGGTTGTTTCAAATAAAGAGAACTTAGCTATCAAGAAATAAGGTTCAAAGTCTATAAGCAAGAACCGCAAAATCCAGACAAAGTAGAGTTTAGTTCCATAATCCGACTAAAATGTTGATATAACAAAAATATCCATGAAAAGAAAGACAAAACAGCAGATAACTTCATCAAGATTCTATCCCCAAACAAAAAGATATGTCAAGCGTCAATCAGAGACTCCTTCACATGAACAAGTTGGGCTTGGAGGCCTTGTAGGTAGTCTTGAGCTTCCTGCTTGGTGGTCTGACCTTGCGGAACACCAATGGGAACTTGATCTTACTGTTGTGGAACTGCTTAGTGCTCTCCCTCTTGCAAAGTTTGGCAGGGACAGTGGCGGTCTTAATGATCTGGATGCAAGGGAACCTGACCCGGTGTCGTGATGCCATCTCAGTGTACATCTGCTCAACAGCTCCGTTCAAGGTAGTGTCACGGAACTCCTTGTACATGTTGTGGTATCCAGTTCTGCTCTGGTACCTCAGCCAGATTCCAAAGTTCTTGATGGTTGTTGGGTTCTTCTCAAAGATCTACAAACAATTTAACAATAGATTAAAATCAGTACATGAATAATAAAGCTTACAAAAACTGACGAGAAAACATGAAATTTGATTAACAAAAAAAAACTAAATCACAATGAACAAAAGATAACGTTCATGCTTTTTATGAGCTCTGCAGTTTGAGCGGTAAAGCTATGAACTTTAACAAAAGAAAATATTAAACTTACAAAAAAAATCTCATTTACTGAATTTCCTAACACAACAATGTACCCATCAAACCTATATATCATTGTATGAAACTTTATATAAGCTTTGTGAAAGTGTATGTAAACTCAAGCGTTATAGAAGATTTGAGTATCAAAAGCTATGAACTTTACAAACAGACAAATACAATTTCTTTACACCCAAGTTAAGCTCATTTACCACATTTCCTAAAACAAATTCAATTGCTTTACACCCAAGTAAGGTCATTTACTACATAACATCCAACAGATAATACATTCCATTAGCTGAGAAAGGAGAAAGTAGATACCTCGTTAATGGCGAGCATCTGACCATTACTCTTCTTGACCTTCTTCAGCTTCCTCAAGAAATACCTAATTCCAAAAGTAGAGAGAACTTAAAGCGATGAAAGAGAGAGGAAGAAAGATCCAGAAATATAAGTTACTAACCAGAACTTGGATTTGGCACGAACTTCGTTGGTAGCCCAAAGCTTCATACGGTAGATCTTAGGCTGCACATCTTTCTCTGTTGGAAGAGCTCTTCCGACCACCTGGTACTGATGAAACTGTGAAAGAAAAAAAAAGAAAAAAAAAAAAGACAAAGAGCCAAGAGATCAGATTCGACGTTAAGACAAAAGTTAAGCTAATGAGATAGAGAGGAGAGATCTAAGAGCTTTTACTCTGAAAGCGCCCATTTTCGTCGGGAGAAACCTAGACAAATGGAGACGGCGAGTGTTCTTGCCAGTTTATTAACGAGCGTATGCGCAAAACCCTAATAGCAAAACATAATTCACAAACCTTAATGGGCCGAGGTTTTGTAAACCATGAAAGCCCAATTTTGTATTTCTTAATCTGTTGAACTTCAGTCCAGAATATTGTTTACTAGGTGATTTTCCCATGCACATGCACGGGTATGAATATTTATTAAGTAATTATATTGTGGTATATTCTAATTTATAAATTTAGATAGTGTACTTTTAATTATAATTAGTTTATAATTTATATGTATAACTTATATTATATTATTTTAATTATACATACAATTTGGGAGATGTTATATTTAATCGGTTTGGTTGTTTTTTGGTCAATAGTCGTTTTGGTTACACTTGTGCATTTTAGATTGCATCTATTTTTCTAAATTCAACTATAATATTTTTCTTCTAAATATACTAAAACTTTGATTATTATTGCATTTAGATTGGTTATCAGCTTATATACATAAATATATTTTATTAAGATTATGTATAATTTAATATAAATTATGCTTATAATGAAATTAAAAATAAACTGAAATTTTGATTCCAAATTACATAAATGAATATAACGATAAAATTTTGAAGTCTCATTCATATATATAAATTTTACAAAAAAAACTGAATTATAACAGTTGGTTAATAATTTATTCTTATATATTGATATTTTTGAGTCATCCTGTAATCTATTTGTATAAAATAAATAAATAATTATTCTAAAATTATATGTTCTTGATGTAGTTAAATCTTTTATTTTGGATATAAGTTAGATTCTTCCCGTTACTCGTTTTGTGAGTATATTGAGTTATATATATTTACTAATTCAAATGAAAATATAATTATTTTTTTCTAATTAAATAAAATCAAATTAGTTTTATTTATCGCTTAATGCAAGTATTTTTCTAAAAAAAATAATAATTGGATACATGTCGATTTTTAGGAAATATTAAAAAAATAAAGTGACGATCAATAGGAATTTACATACATAAATATGGGTATAAAGATAAACTTTTGAAATTTCATGAGCACATATTAATATTTAAAATAATTAAATATTTATAAATAATGAATTATTTGATTCGGTAGATCTCTTAAAAGGAAATCTGAAACGTATTTTAAATAATTTTAAAAATGAGAACTTAGATTTACTTGAGTATTTTGATTATTTATATATTAAGTTCCACAAACATAAGAAAAACATAACATTAAAAAGCAAACTAAATATCAAAATAATTTTTAACAATGATAAAATATTATATTTCCATTTCATTAATTGTGTATAGTGCTATGCTATTTAAAAGGATTTTGAAATTACGTGATCAAAATATTTATTTTTGTTAAAAAATATTTTTACTTTCCTTTTTAATATTTTTTAAATAAACACTAAACATGTTATTTTCGTAAAATTCGAAAAAATTAAATTTAGTTTATATATAATGGTTTATATTTCATAAATATTTCCTTTTTAATTTATTTGTGTTTAAAAAGTAAACTTATATTAAAAAATTAAGTAAGATATTATTATGAAATTTACTTATTAATATCAATTAAATAAACACTAAACGTGTTATTTTAGGAAAATTTCAAAAATATTATTAAATTTCGTTTATATATAAAGATTTATTTTTCATAAATATTTCCTTTTTTATTTATGTGTTTTAAGAAAGTAGACTTATATTAAAAAAAATAAGTAAAATCTTATTATAAAAAAAAAAGAAATATATTATTAATCTTATTAAGGTATCTATGTAATCAACCATCGTGAGAGTTAACGTGAACGCGACACGTATGAAACTGACTTCTCAAATAATATTATAGAGATATCAGATTTTAACATTTTTTACACCAAAACAAAAGAAAAGCAAAGCAAAGGATATGTTGCTCTTTTCTTTTTTTTTTGGATATCTTATCCACTAGTACGCCATTGCTCCATTAAGTGGTTTATTTATATCGTTAGCCAGTTAGTTATCCTTTTCACCAAACTCTTTAAATTGACTAAAATCTTGCATACTGGTCCAAAGCTAGCCCACAAATGATAAAGAGTTATGCAAAGCAGTTTTTACCAAAAAAAAAAAAAACAAGAGGAAAGTTCAAGACAAACAAACTATTGGTCTAGTGGTAAGAATTATCTAATAAACACTCTGCCACTAATGTTCAGTTACTCTTTAGCATAAACTATTTATATTGTTTTGAATTTTCAGCAAAGAAGTAAAACCATTTTCCCCAACAAAAAAAAAAAGAGTTCAAGTTTTTTTCAAAATAGAAGTAAAATTAGTAGAAAAGAACATAGAGGATAAATATCCGATATTAGTTGATATATAAATGATAACAATTTATTTACAAATATGTAGCTAAATTGTCACATTGGAAGAAGCATAGAGAGTGAAATCTAGTGCATCCCTATTTAGTTTTTATTTTGTTGTAACTAGCATCCCTATTTTTTTTCTTTCGAAGCAATTCTTGATTTCTTTTTTGGGAGGAACTTTTTCTACCTCAGGCGCTTCTCGTTGGTCCGTGAGGACGTTCTCTTCCCCTTTCTCTGGAAGGTTTAGAGCTTCGCGATAAGAATTATATATACAAATTATTATTTATATTATGTTTTTTACATATTATAAGAAAAAAGAAATATATATATATACATTGAATAACAGAAAATTAGTAAATATTATGTATATAATTAAATTAGCATGCTCACATAAATAAAAAGTCACACTTGGTTATTTACAATTACTTTATATAACTAAAATATAGAAAATAATTGATTTAACATAGATATGTATAGTATATTTTATTTATATATCTATTAAATGAAGCTTTATACTTATATGATTTTATAATTATTTGTATATTTCATAACAAATTTTTTAAACTATTGATAACATTTTTTCAAATAATCATGATACACAATCTTTAATATGAGACGTTTAATATATATAGTAATTCATAATCATTTTGTTAAGAAAATATTTCAAAACTTGAAACTAAAGTATTAAGTTCTCAATACTTGTTCACTGCAAATTTTAAAATTAAGAATTTTATATAATTTTAGAAGGCATATAGTTTAATTTAAACGCCATTATAAAAAAAATTTTATATATATATATATATATGTGAATATATGTTAATTGATATTTTCTACTCATTGATTGTATAATCACTTGTGTCTTATCATAACAAAAAACAATTATTAATCAAAAATTCTATGTTGAATTTTAAAGGTTGTGTTAATTTATAGTTATTTTTAAGAATTCATAATATAACATAGACGGAAAAACTAATTTGTTGTATTATACACTTACCGTGATTGTTTGATTTATTTTTATAATATTAATTTAACAAAAAGAATAGATAACATAATTTTTATCAAATTTGTTTTATTCAAATCATTAATTCTCATATATATATATATGAATCATATTAGGTAATTTCGTAGTTTATTTAAGGAATAATGAAAAGCATCATAATTTACTCCCTCTGTTTCCTTATAAGTGTCATTGTATAATTGTGTACACGAATTAAGAAAACAATTAATTTTGCATATTTCTCATATAAAAACACAATTACCTATACACCTAACCACATTCTAACTAATATAAAAACAAATTACATAATAAAATTAATAAATTTTGCATTGGAAATCGAAAACGACACTTATATTGTAACGAAAAAATTACTCTACAACGATACTTAATATGAAACGGAGGAAGTATATTATATGGACCAAACAATGTTTTTCTATAAACTTTGAAAAACATTTTAGTAATGACACATGTCATAACTAAAATGTTGTAATACTTCTCTTTTAATATATAGGAGATGTTATGGAGTAAAATGGAATACCATTTCCAAATTTTCATTGTGACTGGTGAATAATGTTTGGAATGCATAGAAATTAAGCATTCATGAAAAATTTATTCCAAAAAATGCATTCCAGTTACAGCTTTAGATTTGAATGAAATATATGATTCTTTATGAAAATGTTCGTCACATGCTATGTATTTCATTCGGCTTCTAACTGTATAAAGACCTCTTGCATATATCCAACGATCTAGAATTCTAGATGTACAAAAAATTATTGAAATTTGAGAATGTGTTAGTTCTTGTATGGTTATGGTTTTGACTTTCTCTTTTCAAATATACAACTTTAGTCTTGATTACTAGATGAATATTCGTTTATTTTAAGGAGCTTTATAGAAGTGAGAATGTTTCCAATAAAAAGAGAACTTAGGAATCAATCAATAAGGGTAATTTTCTTTTCAAAATCAAGAAGCAAGAACCGCAGAATCCAGACAAAGTGGAGTTTAGTTCCATGAATCCGACTAAAATGTTGATAAAACAAAAATATCCTTAAAAAGAAAGACAAAACAGCAGATAACTTCATCAAAGATTCTATCCCCAAACAAAAAGATATGTCAAGACTCGATCAGAGACTCTTTCACATGAACAAGTTGGGCTTTGAGGCCTTGTAGGTGGTCTTGAGCTTCCTGCTTGGTGGTCTGACCTTGCGGAACACCAATGGGAACTTGATCTTACTGTTGTGGAACTGCTTAGTGCTCTCCCTCTTGCAAAGTTTGGCAGGGACAGTGGCAGTCTTAATGATCTGGATGCAAGGGAACCTGACACGGTGTCGTGATGCCATCTCGGTGTACATCTGCTCAACAGCTCCGTTCAAGGTAGTGTCACGGAACTCCTTGTACATGTTGTGGTATCCAGTTCTGCTCTGGTACCTCAGCCAGATTCCAAAGTTCTTGATGGTTGTTGGGTTCTTCTCGAAGATCTACAACCAATCAATAACGCATTACATCAGTAAAAGAACAATAAGAGAACAAAAAGGCTTGTATGATATTTGTTCCAACTTTGAATAAAAAACAAAAACAAAATATAACATTATTGCTATGATCTTTGAAAAAGTAAAGTGAGCTTTTGGGGATTTGTGAATCAAAGATATGAACTTTACCAAAGGAAAAAATATAAAAAAAAAACAAACACAATTGCTTTGCGGATAAGTTAGTTCACTTTCCTGACATAGTCTAGAAGAATCTATCACAACTTCAGTGTATGTAAAGCTCAAGCGTTATATCAAATTTGAGTGGCAAAGCGATAAACATTACCAAAAGAATGTCAGTTTACTAATAAAAGCACAAAACAATCGCTTTATACCCAAGTTAGGTTATTTATTACATTTCCTGCCACAATAATGAATCTATCACAACTTCATATCATCCAGCGAGTTTATATTTCCATTAGATAAGTAAGGAGAAAGAACGTACCTCGTTGATGGCGAGCATCTGACCGTTACTCTTCTTAACCTTCTTCAACTTCCTCAAGAAATACCTAAATCCAAATCACAAAAATTATAGTTAAGAGACCAAAGCAGATAAGGATAATAAAATCAAGAAGAGAGGTGAAGTAGATTACTAACCAGAACTTGGACTTGGCACGAACCTCGTTCGTGGCCCAAAGCTTCATCCGGTAGATCTTAGGTTGCACATCCTTCTCTGTCGGAAGAGCTCTTCCGACAACCTGGTACTGGTGAAACTGCCAAAGAAAGACCAGAGCACATATTCAGATTAATAGTTAATGGAGACATTAGAGATAGAGAAGGGATCAAGAGCTTACCCTGAAAGCTCCCATTTTCGTTGGTAGAGACTTAAACAAATGGAGACGGCGAGTGTTCTTGCTGTTTATAAACGACCGTATGCCAAAACCCTAGTAGCTAAACTGGATTCACAAAGCCCAATGGGTTAATGAAATTGTAAACCCACCCTATTTTATTTTACTTTTTTGTTATTTCCTCGTTCATAATTTATTTGTTGGGTTTCCAAATTGAGTTTTTTTAATTTAAAAAATAAAGGGAGCTCTGTTGAATTTTTCAGTCCATGATCTTTTTAGATCAGTTTTTTTACTTTTTATACCAAAATTTAAAAAGTAATTTTGAATCCGGGATACAAAAAAAAATAGTACTCTTATAATACCACTATCACATTATTCATAAACTAAAAATAGTACTCTTCTAGTTGCTTTGTAAGTTGTATTAAACAAAACATGATTTATTTATATTAAGGAACCTTTAGGTGATATTAATTGATGTTGTTTAAAACTTGGTATATCAGCAAAAAGCTATCAATATATAACTGACCCAAAATCCATCTTCGTTTTAAATTGGATATGGACATGATGGAAAGTTGTAGTCGTGGTCAAGGTAGAACTGGAATAACTCTCAATCTGAAAGAGCTTCAATCATCACAAAAGTGAAACTTTTCTTTGTGTATTTGACAAGGTTTCTATGAAGGATTAGTTTTTTTCTTTTGACCATATTGTCAGCTTATAAATAATTATGATCCATTTATATTGTTAGGACATCATTAACTTCAATCTCTTAATTGAGATTCTTAATTTATAATTTGACATTTTTTAAAACATTTTTTGATTAAAATACAATTCTTATATTTTTCTTATTTAAGAAACGGTTTTTAACTTTTCTTACTTAAAATCTAAAAATCTTTTAGCCGAAGCTAAAAATCCATGTACAAAGTTAGCCCACAAGCCTTAAAAGTTCTGCAAAGCAGTCTTTGCCAAAATAAATGTTATATGATGTAGACTTCCAAGTTTTCCTAAATAGGAGTGAAATTAGTAGAACATGACGAAGAGGATAGATGATCGATATCAGTTGTATTGATATGAAATATGATAATATTAAATTTCGAGTATGTAGCTAACAATCAAATGTCACATGCTTTATATATTCACTCTGGTTGTACTTGTATATAGGCCTCTTGTGATATTTTCATTTTCATCATTCCGTCTTATTCATGAAATAAACAACTACCAATAAACTTTATATATTAACTAATATTATCTTGATGTATGCAATTGTCAAGGTTAACAATATACATAATTTCCCGTACAAAAATTTTATAAGAGGAATATCTTATTAGATTTATAACGATAATGAAATTCTTTTTTGTTGCTAAAATTTGGATAATGGAGTTCTTTCAACCCAAGATTAAGAGAGAGTGTAAACTTGAGAGCAAAAATCATATGTTATATGTGCAGATTCAATGGGGGTACAGAGATAAAAAAAAGTACTCATCAAAAATTTCCAAATCCAATAAAGATTTCCAAATTAATTAAAAAATATTGAACTTAATATAGTTCTCACTTAAATAATTGTTTTGATGCATTCTGCAATATAAATATTGTATATATTACTCTACTTCATTTCATCAATATTTGTTTTTACAGTCATGATAACACAGGAAAACTTAACCCAAATATCTGATCTCTTCTATTTTCTGGTTCTTTTATCTCTACACTTTTCAGTTTCTTGCCCTAAAATATCAGCACATAGCAAAGCCATTTACATAACGCATTTGGTAAATCAACTTTAGATCACCGGACACCAGAAACGCCACTGGGCACTAAGATTTAAATCGAATTAAAGACATCTGACCATAAGAATCAAATCCAAGATCTACAGTAAATGCATGCCATAAACATCACTCCATAACTTCACGCCATGACTTCACCTCATAACTACAATGGCGACAAACAAAAAGACAAAACAGAATGCTGAACACAAAATGACATAATCCAAATTCAAATAATACTCCAACGCCACTCGCTTCGGGAGACACACCTCAGAAACAGCAGTAATAAAACACAAGACTCCAAATTAATTCAACGAAAGATATCCGGATACGCTGCGACGCGCCTAGACAATAACACCGTACATCCATCCTTGGGAGATATCGTGGGACAGTACACAATCTCATCACACCCGTCCGATGGAACCCTCTCGAAATCCAAAAGCGTCGAGAACATTGCGATGAACAGCACTAGATGGTTCAATGCGTAACGCTGACCCACGCACTGGTGCGAGCCCCATCCAAACGCCAAGAAGTTGCGTTTGAACACCTGGTCTTCTTTCCTTGTCTCGCTAAACCGGTCTGGATCAAACCGGTCCGGTTCAGTGAACCCTTGGAACGATGAGTCAAAGACTGAAGGAAATACAATGGTTCCTTTAGGTATAGTGTATGTTTTCGTGAGAGGGAAATCTTCAGCTGCCACGTGTGGGACCATAGTCGCCGGTGGCCTATATCTCACGACCTCACGCGCCACATTGAGCGTGTACTTCATCTCCCCGAGCTGGTCAACGGTGATCAACGCATTTGACTCAGGCGACCATATCTTTCCCACTTCCTCCCTCACTCTCTTCAGCACCTCCGGCTTAGACTCAAGCTGCGTCACCGCCCATAAAAGCGATGACGTGGACGCATCCTGCGCCGCAAAAAGAAAATCGAAGAGAAAGCCGCCTATCTCCTCATCTCTAGAATGAGGAGGAGGCGAATTTCCGGATGCAGCCTCATCTACGATGGGCTGCATCCAGAAGTCTATTAGGCACGTAGGCTCCTCTCCTGCCGCCATTCTCGCTTTAGACTTTCCCGCGCAGACGGCGAGTATGTTGGCTAGTCTCTTCACCGCCATGCGAGCCTCCCGGAAGGCAGACCCCGGGAGGTCAAAAGGCAGCGTCATGGTTCCGAGGTTGAAGATGTTGTAATCAGTACGGAACTTGTTTTTATCTTCCTCGTCAAGGTAAGGTCCGACAAACACTGTCTGAGAAGTTTCTAGGTTTAGGTCACGGACAAGGCTTCGAAGCGAGACTGGACCGGTAAAACTCTCCCCCCATAGCCGTAGATGACGGAGGATGATTACTTGCATGAGAGTGGAGTATGTGGAGAGTGCCTTGGGGGTGAAGTTTGGTGCAATCTGTCTACGAACAGACTTGTGATCGTCACCGAACATGTAGATGAAGTTGTGGTCACCGAAGAGCTTCTTTCCGAAAGGATGTCCGACGAAGTGGAATGCATCGGGACGTACGTTGGTGAAGATCTGGTGGGAAAGCTCAGTGTCTCTGATGTAGACAATAAATTTTCCGACGAGGTAGTTGGCGGAGAGGCCAGGGGAGTTTCCAGCCAAAGAGGATTGCTTGTACCAGAAGGAAGTGGGGTCACGGACGACCGAGACGGCGTTTCCGATGATCGGAGGGACGAAGAGAGGTCCAGGGAGGTTACCTTTCTTGCGGAGGTAAGAGAGTTGCTCGAGGAGGAGGTAGAGAAGTAATGCTGAGACTAGTATGTGTGGTGTGAGAGAGGCTAATATGGAGACAGAGATAACCATCCTTCTTTGTTACTTTTTTTAGCTGGTTGTGTGATATTCATGAGCCTCAAAAGCTGTGTTTTATACACACAATGTACCATATGTTAATAATATATGAATAATATATTGTAACTGTCGACGATAGATGCATGCAACTTTTTGAATGAACATGTGTGCGGTTGGCAATAAGTTTTCAGAAACGGTTATATTTTAGCCTTTAAATCTCGGTACTTTAATTTGTCAGTTCCATAATTCGTACACGAGAACTTCAAAGTAAAGTAGACATTCTCCAATTTATTGTTGGAAAAAAAACTTGTAAAAATGAGCATTATAACTTAATTAACATTGTAGAGTCTACATATTTAGGTATCATATCACAGGCTAATAATTTAGATAATGATTAGACGATATGAACCCCCAGTTCAAGTACTAATCGACTGTTTTTCTAACTTTGGTATTTTAGAAGAAAAAAAACTGGTGTAACTAAAACACAGTTACCATTGGATGATTTTTTTTTTAGTTTCAACTATGGTTAAAAAGAGAAGTATACCATAATGTTGAGAAATAATCTACGCCAAAGGAACACAACAGAAGAGAAAAAGCTTAGACAATGGTTCAAAACACAAATCTCCTAATAAGATCATAGTTTCATCAATGTCTCTTCGAGTCCAACAACCTCAACTTCACACGCACTAGAGCATCTTCTGAATTTCAGGAGTTCCATGAAGATGAGAGACTCTTGTTTCATCCTTGGACAACCCAGACTCAGAGTAAGTTTCTTGAGAAGCGTTGAATTCTCTAGGAAATATCTTATTAGTTTCATTTCTACTCCAAATCCAGCGATTGGTTTTCTCATCTCCACGTGCTCTAGGCATGACTTCACACACAAAGGCACTAAAGATGAGAAACCAATTTGATCCTCTTTCTTAATGGAATCATTCAGTTCCTGCAATTACCACGAAAGGATAGATTAGTCTTTTTCATTAACTAAAAAAAAGGAGTATAGACTACGGATAAGAGCATCACCAGGACTAGGGATTTGAGACTGGGGCAGCTCTCGAGAAGGTCAGGCAAAATTTGCAAATCAGCAGCAAAGAATCTAGCATGCAACTTAGACATGTAACAAAACTGAGGTAAGGGTTCTATGTAACAGTATTGACGAATAACCTGGCAAAAAAAAAACAACAGATGAACCAAATTCACATGTTTCATTCACGCATTGGCATTTATCTTTTACCTTGAGAGTATTCCAACAGATAGTCATATCACTGACACTCGAGATACTAGCGAGAAACTTAAAAATGCTACTTCTCTTTGCCCAGTCATTTTGCTCCAAAATATCTTTCACATTAAAAACGTTTCTTAACCTTGCAGATTGTTTATCTTCAAGACTCAAATACTTGAGTCTAGGAGCATCTATCACAGCTTGACCAGTTACAAGAGCCTCCCAACGGTTATTGAGAACCAGATTGAGTCTGTTTATACTCTGAGAACTCACTCGTAAGATCTTCATATCCTCATGACTTGTAACAATGCTCAGTTCCTCAAGAACTGGACAAGACGCGATGAGCGTCTCCAACGCGGTTTCGCTTACGAAACTAACTGCTTCTAAATTCATTGCTCTGAGAAGAGGTAAAGAGACACGGTTGAAATCACTCAAGGCAACAAAACGGAGTTTTAAACATAGCAGAGTCTGGCAGATGAAGATATCTGCCGACAGGAACTCAACTCCTAAATATCTTTCGGAATAACCAATCTCGAGATGTTGGAGTTTACGTTTAACAGCGGAGCCAACCCATGACTTGACAGCCAAAGGGTTAAACTGATCTCTCTTGGAAGTGAGTTTGAGCTTGTCAATGGGTGACTCTACTGAGAAACCGATGAACCTTTCGATGAAACTCACGAAAGCGTCGTGGTTTGGGAACTCTTGGTCGTTTAGTTCTAACCCGGGAACCGAGAGCCAAACGGATTTCCATCTTTGGGACAAAACACTTGTCTTGACTGCATCTTTTGTAGGGAGATTTGAGAGTATCTGACAAAGAAGAGGGTCGGGTAATAAGCTTATTACATCTTCCCCACCATGTCTACGACTTTTACTTCTAAAACTCATTTGGGTTTCTCTGTTAAAAAAAAAAAAATCAATCATTCCTCTGCATCACAGCGACCAATAAAACGAGTATAATAAATTCAACGAAACTACTAAGTGTGGGAGAAACTGAATATAAGTGATCATCTTTACAAATAGGTTTAAGCTTACCGTTGATTTTCGCCGCCGGGCGATGACGGCAGTGATCGTCGCTTTCTGTCGTTTTATGGTATTCAATTACAATCAGAGAACCATCTGATATGTGATGAGTAGATTCGGGTATAGTGAAAAATAAAAGTTTCCTTGACTTTTTATTTGCTTGGGCCTGGCTGGCCCATTTGAACAGCTATCAAGATATTCCTTACCCTCAATTGCTAGAGTTAATGATAAAAAATATTAATATTATGTTATAGAAATAGTATATTTCAAAAGTTATATGTTCTCATTAGTATATTTAACAAAGTGATTGAGAAACTAATGAACAATTCAATTATATAATTATTATATAATATATAATTTGTTTATTTCTAAATAATCTATATATATATATATTTATAGTTTATATAAATTGTCATATTTTATTTCAAATAACGAATCCTATACTTATATATATTAAAAGTGTATTAAATGTGAAATGTTTTTTATTTTTTATTTTTAAAAATATTAAATTCTATTGAAAATACTATTTATATTTTTTAAAAAATATTTCACATATAAAATACTATTTAATATACATATATATTGATATTATTAAAAAGTAAATTATTTATATAAAATTATAAGAAATTTTATGTATTCTAAATGGAAATGTTCTACCAAAAGTTCATATGAAAATATTGAATGTTTAATCTATGTATTTATTTTATTTTTGATCTTTTATATATGTGTTATGGTTTGTTTTTAAGAGTTTGATTGATGAATTTTTAAATTAAATGTTACTACTATATTTAAATTTGAAACACTTTTTAATTATCGAAATAATATTTATGGTTTTAGCAAAAACACATAATAGTTCAGAGATATTGTCATGTAATGATATTGTCAATAAATTACTTTAGTTTCATGTAAGTGTGTAACTACGTAATAGTGTATAGTTTGTGTACCTGACCATTGTTTTTGAAGTTATATATAAAACAATGAATCGAGACAAAAACAAAGTCTGAAATTTAATCAGCTAGCGAATAATTTGACAAAACAAATGAACATTGATATAGGTAGAAGGGAAGTGAGGAACAGAAGAAACAAAAGATAGAAGATGAACATAGCGGAACAGTGAACTTCTTGTTAAGAGAATTCGGAAGAGGCCTACATGAGGATCGAGAATAGTACTCTCAAAATTCTCAAGAGGATCGAGAAGACAGCATTATCTTAAGTACCTAATATATCTAATCATCTTCACCAACTATATTCCTAGTATCAAAGACCTTTACATTCCTCTATACCCTAAAAACCTGAATTTGATACCCACAAAAATAATCATATCTCGAATCAAAGCAGTCTGAACACTATCATTGTCGGTTTAAGATATTCATCACAACTCTTGTGCTGCAGTTTTCTCGAGACTTTAAAATACTTAATTGGTGACTCAAAATGCTTCCAGAGAGAATTTTTGTAATCTTAGAAGATGAGCAATCTTTCAAGTGTCTTATGTTTTAGTCATATAACTTAACTAACAACCTTTGGGCAGCTAAAATGCTGTACACCCTCACCTAACTATAGATCAAGCTTAAGTGTTGTTTACTTGTAGCCAGATTTTGTTTAACAATCCCAAATAGCAACAAAAACATACAGTACAAGCCAAATTTCAGATGAATCTTGTTTTTGTTGCTAATGTTTTAGTTAGTGATTCTCCACTTATACTCACTAACTTTGACTAAACAAACGCTACAACACACAGAAACTTCACAAATCCTTAAACGAGATCATAAAAAAGAGCAACACTTAACGACAAGCAAAACAAGAGCTGAAAAGTTTGCCACAGTGCTCATCTTATTCAAAAAGAATTACTAGAATAACTTCAATAATCCTCAACGAGATCATTAACAAAAAAAAAAGCAGCACTCGTTTTATAACCAAATTAAACTCTGTAATGGATTACACCAACATTAAACAACAGCTACTTCCGTAAACTGTATTTGATTCCTTGCTGCCCTGCAACAAACGATTGTATCATCAGATTCATCATCATCATTACCATTCTAAGTAACATAACACACACTTACTTTGTGGTTTCAGTCACATGCCATCTACCAAGACGACTTCTTAATACCCATCAATTCACCTTTATTCGCCAACCCACGGAAACAAATCCTCGACATCCGAAACAGCTCCGTCACCGACCTAGACCGACCAGTCAACACACACCTGTTCCTTATCCTCGTAAACGCACTGTTCCTCGGCAACTTCGACAGCTTGTACCGATTCTTCTCCCTCATTTCGCTGGGAAGCTCCGGATCTTTGCACAACGCCTTGTACAGCTTCCTCCTCAGCTCGAACCTCGCCGCGAGCAGTCTCCGCCGGTGATCGGCGCTGTTTCGCTTCACTCCTTGCTCCGTGCCGCTGTGCTTCGACGTCGCCGGTTTGGTGAGTGTCGTCGAGATTTGTCTGGTTTGGATTTGATTCGGAGGTTTGGTTAGGGATTGGGAGAAGGAGCGTTGACAGTAGGAAGATAGGTTTGTTAGGAGTGATCGGAGATTGGCCATTGTTTTAGCACCCGCCGCGGAATTTTTTTGATTAGGGTTTTTCTCTACGGAGAGAGACAGAGCTTCTTCTTCTCGCAAATGGCGATGATGGTTATGGGCCTGCTCAATTTGGGCTAAATTGGGCCCTGTTATTCTGAATTATAAGCCTTTTATTTTTGGCTTTGAGAAAGTATTCAGTGGCAGGTTCTGACAAAAATGAAAAGTATCATACATATATTAGTAAATTGAATATCTTAAAATTGTGAAACCCCATTTACAAAAAAAATTAATGATTTTGATACATCTATTGTAAAATATGAATACTTTTGTTTATTTATATTTGGAAAATTTCAGGGTTTAGAATTCCTACTTGAAAATGCTCTTATTGTGTTGAGAAAAAGCATGTGAATATAATATATATATATATATATATACATATATACTAGGTGTTTTCTTTCACCATGTGCAGTGAGAAATTTGAAAGCTTAGATTATATTTAAAAATAATTTTTATTAATATTATAAATTTTATTAGTTTTTTATCAATATTTAAATATAGATGTGATTTAGTTAAACATTAAATTAAATTTTATTAGTTTTTTTACCTATCTATTTATATTGCTTAAATATATTGAGTTAATGTGTCTAAAATTAATAAAAATGATATAAAATTATATAAATATCAAAAATTTAAACTAAACAGTATTTACAAAAAATTTATATAACTAATGATTTTCCGATTAGAAATTTATATTTAAAATTGTTTTGCAATTTTTGAAAACTTTAGTAATACAAATTGTATAATATAAAAAATAAAATAGAATGATAGAATTTATAAATAAATAAAATAAAATTGATGTACCAAATCTTTTAATCATTTCTTGAAATTATTGAAATATACATATATATCTTCCATCATTTTATCTTGTTTTTCTAGTGGAGTTGAGTTTACGGTTTTTCTTTTCTTGCTGTCTTCGATTTCTTGCTTAAGAGACTCCATCACTTTCTTGAACTCATCTAATGTGACTTCGTGAGTCTCACAGTCTTCTGAGCTTCCAGGCCATTGTAGACCCATCTGAATCTCCCTAAACCTGTTGAATGTTTTCTCCACTTGCTTCTCAGGATGTCCACTGAGGTAGTGGATTATAGTCTGAGATATAAACAACACTTGACAGTAAGCGAGGATAAACAGTAGTTAAAGGGATTATTACATGACTTGCCTGGTAAAGAGGACGTCTTGCATCTGTTATGACTTCATCCTCTATACAATTACATTTTGAAGCCTCTTCAAATGTTCCCCTGTTTTTTAGAAAATTGTACTTAAAGAGTGAAAAATATGAAGTTTTATTTGCGAGGAAAATTAATGTAGAAGCAAACCAAGTAGATCCACAAGCAACATTTCAGTCTCGTAAGAACATCAACACCAATGAACCTCCCTTGAGGTTCATTAGGATTTTTATTTTATTTATGATGGGACCATGAACAGTGTTGAACCCGAAAGAAGCGTGTTCCTCCATCAATGAACCCGAAATAGGAGTTCATAGGAAAAAAATAATATATATTTTTTAAAAAAAATTTGGATTAAAATTTTTTTTTTTAATTTTAATATTCAATAGAATGAGATTTTTGGACCAAAAAATATAATTAATTAAATAATAAGAAGTCATGAACATGAGAAATAATTTTTTAATTAATTTTTTAAAAGTTATTATTCAAACCATTAATAATTCATGAGGATACAAACATTTTTAATTTAGATTACTAAATTTTTGCCAAACATTTTCAACCAAATCAGCTTTTAAACGAGCATGTGTCTGTGAATCTCGAATGTCATTGCGAACGCCATGCATATTACCGCCATTCAAAGTTGTTGTCGTTTGAACCTGCGAACCTCTGCTTGACTCTCCTGTCTCGAACTCAGATATATCATTCAAAGTGTATGAATCTCGTTCGTCTTCTATTATCATATTGTGTTGGATGACACAAGTTCTCATAATCCTTCCTATTTTTTTATGTCCCATAGTAGAGCTGAGTTTCTAACGATTGCAAACCTCGATTGCAATACTCCGAAAGCCCGTTCGACATCTTTTCTCGTGGATTCTTGACGTTCAGAAAATAACTCTGCTTTAGCACCTTGAGGAAGTGGGATGGATTAGATAAACGTTGACCATTTCGGATAAATACCGTCGGTAAGGTAATACGCCATGCGATAGTTGTGGTTGTTGACCTTAAAATTAACCTTAGGAGTTCGACCTTGTAAAATCTCATCATACATTGGTGACCGATCAAGAACATTAATATCGTTCAGGGTACCTGGTAAGCCGAAAAATGAGTGTCATATCCAAAGATCGTGTGCCATCGGATAGTTTTGAGAGAGTATACCGATTTTCTGGAAAACACCAATGTTGCGGCTTTGGATGATGATGATCTTGTAATTTTTTTAAAGAGATTTTAATAAATTTTAAAGAAAACATTTCTACACTTTCTTAGAAATTATTGGTCTTAATATTTTTGTCGTATGAAATATAATTGTATATCAAAATTATTAATTTCTTATAATTTTTGAGAGTTTTACATGGGTTTCGTATGCTTCCTCCTAGAATCCGACAGAAATAGTGTCTCCATATATAATCAAACATACTATTAATAGAAAGTTGGAGCCACGTGGACGCAGAGAGGTCGGCTGTGCACAAAATCGCAACCCCGTGAAGTCAATTTCAGTTTCCGACACGTGTTAAATAGAGGATCACTGCAAGTCTTCTTATGATTTTCTGAACCTTTCCTTCTTATAAAGGTACACATAGGATATTACAATTTACAAAATCATTGTTGGAGGATAAAAAAGAAGGAAAATGATATTCACAAACTCTCACCATTATTTTAAAAGACTATGGTCCTCTCATCATTACTACTGTACTTACAAATAAGTAGTGACTATTTGTTTTTTTTTTCGTTAAAATTAGTGATTGTTGAGATTTCTACTTCAACAGTGATTTGATTAATAAACTAATTTGATTAGTATATGATTTAACAAATAGTTCGACCTAAATCTCTTACAAAAATGATTTTCAAATAAAATTGATGCATATTGTGATCAACCTTATAATGAAATAGTTCTAAGTGATGAATATATTTAATAGTTAATTATATAGATTTTATTCATTTGATTTTTCATTTTCTTAAAATAAATAAATAAATTGATCTTATAGTTAGCATTCACTCTCACCAGAATTTATTCATTTCAACAACCCGTTTATTTGTTATCTATAAAATGAAATAAGTCAAGATATACGGATTATATAATAGAATAAAATCCACCAAAAGAGTAAAAAATGCATTACCCAACAAAAAACCCGACATTTTAAGAATAAAATATTAAAAATCATGGGCGCTGCTGTACACACGCAGCAACTATAAATCAAAGCTAAGGAAACAACCTTTTCACCAAGTCTTTTCTCCTAGTTTTTCACTTCAACAATCTTTCATTCTGTAGACAAGTTTCTGTAAAAGACTCAATCAACAAACCATGGTAGTCTTGTTACCGCCACTCTATGTTAACCCAAAATGCAAACCGAGTCCGGTTTTAATCCCTGTTGTAGACTTAACCAACCCAGGTGCCAAAACCCACGTCGTCAAGGCTTGCGAGGAGTTTGGGTTCTTCAAAGGCGTCAACCATGGTGTCCGATCCGATCTTTTGACCCAGTTGGAGCAAGAAGCCACCAAGTTCTTTGCTCTGCCTCATTGTCTCAAAGATAAAGCGGGTCCAGCCGACCCGTTTGGATACGGTAGTAAACGAATTGGACTCAATGGTGACGTGGGATCCATTGAGTATATTCTCCTCAATGCTAATAGTAATCTGTCGTCTACCAAAACCACCGCCGTCTTCCGGCAAACCCATGCCATTTTCAGGTAGAACCTAAACTGATTAACCCAAAACAGAGCTCCCCTGTTTATTAGGTGAAACTACAAATATTAAAAAGTTACTTTCACTTAAAAAATCACTAAAATATTTATTAAAAATTATTAAATTAATTATAATATATAATTAATTATATAGTTGTTAATAAAATTAAAAGTATTTTAGAAAGTTTAACAATCTTCTATTTTTAAACATGGAAAACTTATTTATTATCTTACATTCTGAAACGGAAGTAATACTAAAATATAATTTGAACTGAAACAGAGAAGCGGTGGAAGAGTACATGGAGGAGATGAAGGGAATGTCGAGCAAGATTCTAGAGATGGTGGAAGTTGAGTTAGGGATAATGCCAAAGGAGAAGCTGAGCAAACTGGTGAATGTGAAGGAGAGTGACTCTTGTCTTAGGATGAACTATTACAAGGAGAAGGAAGAGACACCGGCCAAGGAAGAGATTGGGTTCGGTGAGCACACGGATCCACAGTTAATATCAGTGCTCAGATCAAACGACACTGAGGGCTTACAAATTTGTTTGAAAGATGGGACTTGGGTCGCTGTTCCACCTGATCACTCTTCTTTCTTCGTTATTGTCGGAGATACTCTTCAGGTATTCTTTATGTTCCAATATTTTTTATTGTTTATAATGCGAAATATTCTCTCTTTTCAAATTTTAATAGTTAGAGGATATCGCATATTGATAGTTCACAAGGTCTAAAATATATATATATATATATATATATATATCTGAATTTACATTTTTTTTAAATACATAAATCTATATATCGATAATATCAAATATAATTTGTTTGAAAAGTCTGTTAAGAAAAATCTGAACCTAAAATATACAGGTAACACTTCAAAAAGCAAGAAAATCCACCATTTTAAGGTTTAGGGTTTTAGTTTCCTTTTAAAAAGTTTAAAAGGGAAATTTTGGAAATTAATTAAAATTAAAATTTATCAAGTGGAAATTAATTAAAATTTTGTATATTAAGAGATGTTCTGATATAATAAATGAAAACATTATGTAAACTCTCTGATTTGGATTTACATAAAATGTATGAAAAGTTCTGTCTAGACTAGTAGACCATACCTCACGTGACACATAGTATATAGAGAATTCGGCCAAAAAAAACATGAACTTTACACGAATTGCCAAAAGAAACCTGAACTTTTGGCATGACAAAAAAAAACATAAATTTTTCATTGACTTTCGAATTAATTAACGATGTTTTCGTTGACTTGCCAATTTGGCACGCCGTCAACAAATTTAACAGAAAAAATTAACGTTGTTAATTGTTGCCGTTAGGATGAAACGACGTCGTTTTAAGCGATTTGAAAATAAAAAGCCGTAGACCACTGTACTCGAACCTGGGTTAGTTGGATTATATTGCAAGGTAGTTTACCACTGGGCTAGTGGCGCATTCAATGTACCTACTAACACATTAACTTATATTTGGTACTTATTGAATATAAAAAAAAATTCTATAAAAACTTTAAAAAATCTTTAAAATTTCAAAAAATGAAAAAAATAAAGAGTTTTTTTTATAAAATTAATTTTGAAATTAAAATTAAAATATATTTTTTTTCTTTAAAAAAATCAGACAGGAACTCTTAAAATTTTTTTTTTTTTTCAATGTATCTACTAACACTTTTACTTATATTTGGTGCTGATTGAATATAAAAAAAATTCTATAAAACTTTAAAAAATCTTTAAAATTTCAAAAAATGAAAAAATAAAGAGTTTTTTTATAAAATTAATTTTAAAATTAAAATTAAAATAATTTTTATTTTCTTTAAAAAATCAAAAATCTTCCAAAATTTTAGTTTAAAGAAAAAAAAAATTTATGTTAATTTTAAAATTAATTTTATAAAAAACATCTAATAGATACATTAATGTGTTAGATGTGTTAATAGATACCAAATATAAGTAAATGTGTTAATAAATACATTAAAAGAAAAATAGAATTTTTGAAGTTCCCGTATGATTTTTTAAAGAAAAATAAAATTTTATTTTAATTTTAATTTCAACATTAATTTTATAAAAAAATTCTTTATTTTCATTTGTGTTGAAATTTTAAAGATTTTTAAAGTTTTTATAGAATTTTTTTAATATTCAGTCAGTACCAAATATAAGTCAATGTGTTAGTAGATACATTGAATGTGGCACTAGCCTAGTGGTAAACTACCTTGCCACTTAATCCAATCAACCCAGGTTCGAATCCAGTGGTTTACGTTTTTTTATTTTCAAATAGCTTAAAACGACGTGTTTCATCCTAACGGCAACAATTAACGTCCGAGTTAACACCGTCTTAACGGTTCGTTAACGGTGTGTTAAAATGGCGAGTCAATCGTAAGTTTTTAAATAAACTAATAAAGTCAACAAAAGTTCAGGTTTCTTTTGGCCAGGCTCGAGTACAGGTTTCTTTTGGCCATTCGTGCAAAGTTGGTGCTTTTTTTGGCCGAATTCTCATAGTATTATATGATATGTGTCATTGTGGGTGTCTAATTTTATTTTATTTTCTCCTGGCACTTGAAACTAATCAGCACTGTATCATTGTTTCGCAAATTATCATTAATTCTAATGCTTCTTTTGGTGGTTATATATTGACTATTGCAGGTGATGACTAACGGAAGATTCAAGAGTGTGAAACACAGAGTACTCACAAATACAAAAAAGTCAAGATTATCAATGATCTACTTCGCAGGTCCTCCGTTGACCGAGAAGATTGCACCATTGTCATGCCTTGTCCCAAAGCAAGAGGATAGGCTTTATAAAGAGCTTACTTGGTCTCAATACAAGTCATTTGGTTACAAGACTAAGCTTGGTGACTATAGGCTTAGTTTCTTTGAGAAACAACTTCAGTTTTCTCTATCCAATGTTTAAGATACTTTTGTATCTCTTAGTTTTTTATTTTATTTTAATAATTCAATAATGCCTATTAGTTTATAAATCTCAAAGAGAGAAATATAAATAAATGAAATTTTCCAATTATTATAATTCTAAATTTGTGTATTTTATTCATCATCTCTTAGTATTTTTCTTATTTTGTTTTGGTTCATTCAAAAAATATATAACTAGTTTTATCTCCTCTTCTTGTACAATCACTGACAACTAGTGGTTATTGTTTTCGTAAGTAACCTCCCATTTAGAAAACATTTCATCATCATCATTACCATACCATTCTAACTAACACAAAGCTAATATACACACACACTTACTTACTTTGTGATTTCAGTCACATGCCATCTACCAAGACGACTTCTTAATACCCATCAGTTCCCCTTTATTCGCCAACCCACGGAAACAAATCCTCGACATCCGAAACAGCTCCGTAACCGACCTAGACCGACCAGTCAACACACACCTGTTCCTTATCCTCGTAAACGCACTGTTCCTCGGCAACTTCGACAGCTTGTACCGATTCTTCTCCCTCATTTCGCTTGGAAGCTCCGGATCTTTGCACAACGCCTTGTACAGCTTCCTCCTCAGCAAGGTTAATTTGGGCTTAGTTGGGCCTTGTTATTCTGAATTGTAAGCCTTTTTATTTTGTTTTTGTTTTGAGAAACTGTGTATTCAGTGGGAGGTTTGGTCAATATATGATGACCAACAGATATGAATAATTTATTGTTTTTAATTTCTTAAGATCATGAAATTTCCATTTCTAATTATTTTTAGTTATTTTGATTGATTCATGATAAAATATAAATATATATTTTTTTTTGGAAAAAAATAAGGTTGAGAATTCCCACCTGAAAATGCTTTTATTTTGGCTTTATATTTGATGTTGAGAAAAAGAAGAATGTGAATGTGATATATATATATATATATATACTGTTCAGGAGTATGACATATATTGATGTATATATTCAAGTATATATTCAAGAGTTTCATTATTAATTAATGTACCAAATATTTTAATCATTTTTTGAATTATTGAAATATATATCTTTAGTATCACCCCCAAAAAACAAAACAAAGTTCAAGAATACTTTTATTTAAATGTACAATTCCTCCAATTTTAGTTCGTTCTTATCTCCATATTTTAATTATAAATGTTATACTAAAAGAGAAATAATTATGAATACACATTGTACTTTTTACAATCTCCACCTGGTCTGAACTTTTCTAAAATCTATCTTTCTTAATATCAAAGCGAATTTGCATAAGCATTATGCAAAATAAAATAAAATAAAATATATATGTATATGCTTTGGCTTTCCCAATAAAACCTAAATCTAATATCAATATACTATTTACCGTAGTAGAATTTTTGGAAACTTCCAAGAAAACACTAGTAGTAGAATTTCTGGAAACTTCCAAGAAAACACCAAATAGTTGTTTATGAATATTCGAGTGATACAAGCCTATAACTCTAATTTATAGCCACAAGATCAATCAATTAAAGAAGACAAATTAAAGATTTTAAAAATTGAGGGGAATATAGATGGAGGCGGTGAAGAGGATGAAGGAAGGAAAATGCAAGGAGGTGGTGCAGCTCCTTCGCTACGCAAACATGCGATACAAAAACGAGCTGAGACAGAGCCCGTCTTAATATTTAGGGGGTTATATATAATTTATTACAAAAATTAACTAAATCTTTTTTTTTTAAATTTCGAAATTAAAATAAAATATCGGAGATCTACGTTAATATAATTTTCTTCAAAATATTAAGGAGTTTAAGGCCAAATGTTTCATCGTCCAGGACCGACCATGCATCCATAGGCCGACTTCAACGTGCAGATGGCTCTTGTTGAAATTTTAATACTGCTGGTGATTATTTTAACTTTATATATGATGTTATATGTATGCAACTGTAGCAGGGCCGGCCCTGGGCAATGCCTAGTGAAACATTTGTTTCAGGCCCCCAAAAATTTTGTAGAAAATTACATGAGTATAGGCCCCAAAAAATTTTTTAGGCCCCCAAAATTTTTTTTTACATAGAAATCGCCACAGGCCCCCAAAATCTCAGGGCCGGCCCTGAACTGTAGTTTGCATAAAATATTACTTACTAGATGCGTCACAAAGTTTGGGCTTGAATCGGTGAAAGATTCTTGAAAATGATGATCGCAGTATTCAATCATCACCTAGAAAAGTTGGACGAAACCCGTTTATGTATATAGACATAGACATGTCCAATACTAAAAATATCTTTAGGGATCAATCATGCATGTTTATCCATTGATATAAAAACTGAAACATGCCATTTTCTGCAAATTTTACGTACACATTTAGAAGATAATATGCACGCGTTTCGAAGGTATAATAAGTATCGCTCCGCTGAAAAATGAATTTTTGCCTCAAACATACTACTATTAAGTTTACGAAAAATATTGAGGAGTGATATATGCTTCCCCTAGTACCGACAGAAATAGTGTCTCCGTATATAAAGACAAGTAAAACACGCAATCGTACGCGCAAAGAAGTAGGCTGTGCACAGAATCACAGCCACGTGAAGTGAATATTCAGTGTTCGACACATGTCAATATGGGATCACTGCAAATATTCAAAAACAAATCGTCGACCTGATCGAATCCAAGTCCTCTTATGGTTTCTTTTTGCTTGAACCTTTCCTTCTTATTAAGTTACACATGGGATATTCACAAACTCGTTGTTCCAGAAAAAGAAAAACAATTATATTTACAAATTCTGACTTGGTTACATTCAACTCTAACTAACGACTTCGACGAAAAGGACATTTCATGCAACTACAGATTGAAGTTTATAGTAAGTAGTACGTAGATTGTTGCATCGGCAAACATATCTTTTTTTTTTAAAACAAAAAGACGTGTGGAGGCTGGAGAGCCTCTTGTACTAGACGTGCCTTACACCTCCATGTGGCAAATTTACATTACATTTTCTAAGGAAATTTACATCACATTTACGTAATAGATGCCCCCCCAGCAACGTTTTAAGGAAAACTTTACATGAAAGAATATTTACAAGCTTATGCCTTTTTACAAAAAAAAAAAGAATATTTACAAGCAACAACTAGGTAGGAATTTTAAAAAAATTATTCTAATTGAAGTATTCCATTTTATCTTTTTTATATATGAGAAAACAAACTTATAAACTTTGTTGAAAATTTGGAACAGTATATATCTTTTAAGCTTAAACAATATCATATGTCTTTAAATGATAGTCTAATATCATTTTTTTATTTAAAATGGCCTAGTTGAAAAAAATCATTTTGAAGAGCCGATTTCTTTTAGGGTTTCAAATCCACAACATGGACATGACCTTCATTGGTGACGTTCTTAAGAAATATTTTGTGATTATTTTGAGCTCTTCAAAACTAACACCACTGAAGAAGGAAACTTTTCACAAATTAGATAAATTTAGTCTTCATAAAATCATTCAAATTTATTTAAAAATAAAATAAGTTCAAAAAATTTCTAATGATATAACTTTATATTGAATATGCCTGCGTAATCAAGATACGTATTATATTTTAGAATAAAATCTACCAAAAAGAATATAAAATGCATAATAGAAACAAGAACGACATTTTAGGAATACAATATAATAAAGTCATCGGGTGTACACAAAAGCATCTATAAATCAAAGCTAATAAACTAACAACTTTTTCACCAAGTTTCTTCTCCTTCAAAGTCTTTCACTTCAACAATCTTTCATTCCTCAGATAAAAGACTCAAAAGAAACAAACCATGGTTGTTATGTTACAGCCAGTCCCAAAATGCAAACCGAGTCCGGTTTTAATCCCTGTTGTAGACTTAACCGACCCGGATGCCAAAACCCAAATCGTGAAGGCTTGCGAGGAGTTAGGGTTCTTCAAAGTCGTCAACCATGGTGTCAGACCCGATCTTTTGACCCATTTGCATGAAGAAGCCACCAAGTTCTTTGCTTTGCCTCAGTCCCTCAAAGATAAAGCGGGTCCAGCCGACCCGTTTGGATACGGTAGTAAACGAATCGGACCTAATGGCGACGTGGGATGCATTGAGTATATTCTCCTCAATGCTAATATCCATCTGTCTTCCACCAAAACTTCCGCGGTTTTCCAGCAAACCCCTGCCATTTTCAGGTAAAACAAACTTAAACTAATTAACCCAAAACAGAGCGGCATGTTTCTGCCTTCCTTGCATGACCGGGCCATAAACATTTTTAAACTATTTTTAATATTATATGAGAGTCAATATGTATAGTAATTCTTAAAAACAATTGGCATCTGTCTAAAATGTGACATCGGCTATATCTAGAGAAGGTTGTTCTGATGTTCTTTAATACTAAAATATAAAATGAATTGAAACAGAGAGTCGGTGGAAGAGTACAAGGAGGAGATGAAGAGAATGTCGAGCAAGGTTCTGGAGATGATAGAACAAGAGCTACGGATAGAGCCAAAGGGGAAGCTGAGTAAACTAGTGAAGGTGAAGGAGAGTGATTCTTGTCTTAGGATGAACTATTACAAGGAGAAGGAAGAGTCTACGGCCAAGGAAGAGATTGGGTTCGGTGAGCACACAGATCCACAGCTAATATCAGTGCTCAGATCAAACGACACTGAGGGCTTACAAATCTGTTTGAAAGATGGGACTTGGGTCGCTGTACCACCTGATCACTCTTCTTTCTTCGTTATTGTCGGAGATACTCTTCAGGTATTATTTTTGTTGCAACCTTTAATAGTTTTTGATGTGAAATATCCTCTCTTTTTAGTTTCTTTTAAGTTTTAATTATTGGAGGATATTGCATATGAAAATTCAGAAGTCCAACGTCATCTACAAATCTTTTAATATATAAACTGATCTTTTCTGGTATGAAAATATAAACTGATCTTTATATATGTATATGTATGTTATCAAATCAAATATATAATGTTTTGAAAAGTCTGCTAAGGAAAAAATCTGAACTAAAAGTATATGGATGGGTAGCACTTCAAATAATAAGAAAACGGATTTTAGTATCTTTTTCTTTTCTAAGTTGTTTTAAGGAAAAAATTGAAAAAGTAAATAAACTTAAAATTGATCATGTGTAAATTTATGACTGGATAATTTGTTTTATGATTCTCTAGTTGACATTTTTTTGTATATAAAAATATTCATATATAGTGAATGAAATATTGCAAGATTCTGGCTTGGACTTAGATTCACATAAGATGTGTATGGAAAAAAAAAATCTATCTAAACTAGTAGACCGTACTTTCACATGTGAAATGAATTTATTTTTCATTTTGTTTTCTCCTCATCACTAATAATCAACACTATATCTTTGTTCCAAAGAAATTATTACACATTTCTAATGTTTTTTGGCGGTTACATATTGAAAATCGCAGGTGATGACTAACGGAAGATTCAAAAGTGTGAAACACAGAGTGCTAACAAATACGAAGAGGTCAAGATTATCGATGATCTACTTCGCAGGTCCTCCATTGACCGAAACGATTGCACCATTGTCATGCCTTGTCCCAAAGCAAGATGATTATCTTTATAAAGAGCTTACTTGGGCTCAATACAAGTCATCTGGCTACAAGACTAAGCTTGGTGACTATAGGCTTGGTCTCTTTGAGAAACAACTTCCATTATATCTATCCAATGTTTGATACTTTTCAATCTCTTAGTTTTTGTTATTTTAGTAATTCAATAATTCCTCTTAGATCAATAGTCAAGAAGAGTAAAATATAAATAAATGAGTTTTCCAATTTTTCTAATTCAAAATTTTATGTATTTTAGTCATATCTCTTATAATTTTTCGTATTATTTTTTTGGTTCATTTATTACACATATATACATTTTTATCTCTTCTTCTTGTTACATGGTCTTTTGCTTATTTTCTTAGACGATGTTATATGATTTAACAAAATTTTGTTATCATAATTAATTTTGTTTAACTAAGAATGCAGTTAAATAATTCAGCTTTCATGTAGTGACATTCTGGTGAGTTTTTTTCAGAAGTCCTCGAGCGAGAACCCGACTCTAGTTCTCTCGCCAATTTTTTTTTTTTTTTAATAACTAGATACCTTGCTTTGGAGATACTCGTATCGAAGATGAACACCTCTGTCATCAGGGAATTGAGATAATATCATATCTAAAATGCACGTTGTTGTTTTCACATCCATCTGGTTCATTGTTGGGCGAAGTCTAGCTTCTGTTCTGTCTGTTTGTGGTTTCTCTTCAGTGTTTTTCTTGATATGGTCGAACGTTCTCTTGTTTTGTGATGCGGGCGTCTTTGCTCATCTGCATAATTCTAAGGATTTTAATGGTTTCCGGTTTTGACTTTTCTAATTAGTCACAATGGCAGAGTTATCACTTCTTAGAGCTTCAGTTTTGGACATTTCTGTCCGTTTGCTATTAATCGTCTGCTTGGTTAGTGATACGTGCATTTATTTTTGTGAGAGTAATCGTTTGCTCTCAAGATCAAGATACTAATGATATATCACTATCCTTTTCGCATTTTTTATCTATAGTTTTTTTTTTTTTTTTTATCATGGAGTGTACTTGCCACTATCCTTTTTAATGATAAATGAGTGATGTTTTGAATTTTTGGGATTTGCATTTTTATAGAGAAAAATTCTAATGATATATCATATATATCATGATTAAAAAACCATAATTCTATAGTATACTGCATGATAAATGAGTGATGTTTTGAATTTGTTATCGTTGAAGCAATATCGCATTTTTGATATTTTGGGATTTGCATTATCTATAGAGAAATATTCTAGCTGTGAGATTATAATTTAGTAATTAGAATGATTATAAATTTTAATGAGAAATGAGTGATGTTTTGAATTTTCTGTCATTAAGTGTTAATTTTAGATAAGTTTTTTAAAAGTGTTATTTTGGGAATTTGCATTATTTATAAAGAAATGTTATAACGGTAAGGTTATGATTTAGAATTAAAAGAAATCTTGATGATAAGTGAGTGATGTTTTGAATTTTTATGTTATTAGGTGCTACTTTTAGATAATTTTTTTACAAGTGCTATTTTGGGATCTATATTATTAAAGCAGTGAGATTCTGCTCTACCTTTTCCAGTTAATTACATGCCACTGCCATTATATTTTTTTGAAAATTTTAATTATTTTCTCCAACTATATATTCTCAGCCAACAAGAAACGAGACGTTTTAAAATAAAGTGTCAACCAAACTCAAAACCAATCAAAGTACAGTATAAATTCTTTAAATAATACTCTATAAATTAATATATATTAAAAATCTCTATAATATAATATAATTTAACAGTTTCAAATTGAATTCTTGATTCAATTAATATATCGATAAATTATTAATCTCTATAAATTAATTAAAAAATAGTTTTGGTGTTGTCTCAACAATATTAATTTATAAAAGTTTCAATGTAATTAACTCCAAATTCAAGGCCCATCGATATTTTGCATTTCTATAAGTTACAAACATAACTTCCATACTATATAAATTTAGGTAAATATATTAAATTACCAGTTATAGACGTAAAATCAAACGTTGATAGATTGGTACTATTTTTAGATAATATTTTTAAAAGTGCTCTTTTCGAATTTGCATGATTTATAGAGAAAATATTCCAGCGTGAGATTAAGATTTAGGAATTAGAAAGATTAGAATTTTTGTTTATAAGTGAGTGATATTTTGAATGTTTTGGCAATAGGTGCTATTTTTAGATAATTTTTAAAACAGTTAGTATTGGAGGTTTGCATTATTTGTAGAACATATTTTAGAAATGAGATTATGAGTTGGAAATTATAATAGTTAGAAATTTTGTTGAGAAATGATTAATGTTTTGCTTTTTTATCATTAGGTGCTAATATTAGATAAATCTTTAAAAGAACTATCTTATGGGTCTGCATTATTTATAGAGAAATCTTCTAATGGTGAAATTAAGATTTTGGAATTAAAATGTTTAAAAATTTTAAGATAAATGAGTGATGTTTTGATTTTTTATGTCATCCGGTGTTTTTAAATAAATTTCTAAAAAGTGCTATTTTGAGGATTTGCATTATTTCTATAAAAAAAATTCTAGTGGTGAGATTAGGATTTAGTAATTAAAATTTATTAGAAATTTTCGGATGTTTGATTTAACTTGTGTTCAATGCAAACTCAGAAATCGTTGGTTTTATGAAAAAAATCTCATGTAATTTTTTTATCTTTTTAAATTTAGATATAGGGTATAATATATTATTTTATAATATAGATGTTTGATAATAATTTTTTTATTTGTACTTATTATTATATTAAATTCTTTATAAGTAGATTAAATTTTATGTATTGTATTATTTATATATTACCCTGTTGTTTTTAATTTATTTTAAAATGAAATAACATACTAAAAGGTTTAATTTTGCATTACTTTTCTGTGAATAATTATTAATTTTTTGATATTTTTTTTCTTGAAAATTGAACTATGAAATTTTTATATTTGACTAAACTAAATAATGTAATATTATATTTAAAATTGTTTTATATACTATATACTATATATATATATATTTGTTTGTATTTTTATTTTCACTACAAAGAAATAACAATCATTCTAATTCATTAATTTAAATTTATTTTAAATACTGTGGCAAAATATGTGAATAAAAAGAAATACAAAAAGTACTTAATTGTAAATGTAATGGCTAAATATGTAAATAAAATGAATTACTTATTTTGCTATTATGTTTCCAACAATTCACATTTATACTGTTATTTATGTTTTCAAATAGTATGCAAATATTTTTTTTTTAATAATATAGATGAGTGATGTTTTGATTTATTTTTGTAATTATGTGCTATTTTAAAATAAACTTTTAAAATTGAATTTTTTGGGATTTGAATTATTTATAGAGAAATATTCCAGCAGTGAGATTATGATTTAGTTTAGGATGACTATAATTTTTAATGATAAACGAGTGATGTTTGAATGTGTATGTCATTAGGTGCTACTTTAGATTATTTTTAAGATTTTCATTATTTATAGAGAAATATTCTAAAGGTGAGATTATGATTTAGGAATTAAAACGATTAAAATATTTGTTGACAGATGAGTGATTTGTCATTAAGAATTAATGGTTTTGAATCCTATGAGGTCACATTCAATAATTTATAGTCTCAACTTTATATATAGTATTGATTAGCTTTTAATTAGAAGATCTTGCTTTGTACGTTGATAAAGAGATTTACCTTTATCTCTTCGATTTAATAATTTTTTATTATGATGTCTTTTCAATTGTTGTGTGTCATGTATAATATTTTTATATTCATATTTGTTTGTTCTTTTAAAGCATGATTAAAGGAACAAAAAGAAAACAAAAAAATTCACACCAGTTTTATAATTTTATCTAGTAATAAAAATTACTATTTATTTATATGAAGGCCAAGTTACAAAGAAAAAATTATTTAAACACGGACTTCGCGTTTGCACACACAGCATACCTGCACAAATAAGAATGTATTACTGGTTTAGATTTTTTGATGTGAAAATCTTTTGAATGTAACTTTCATTTATGTCGTCGCATATGCTTATAAGTATCTTGTGCTTCAAAATTAAAATTTAGACTGAACTTATGCTCATACCGTGCTTCTCTTCAACCACTCTGAAATGCAGTCTTTGTGGTAGATATGATTACAAGGTGTCAAAGTGGTTATTTTATCTCCATTCTCATAGTTCATTTGGCATATCGAACACCTATAACGTCACCCCAAATTAAATTAAATGAAAACTTAAAGCATGTCTAAACCAAAACTTGTACATGTGATATAATACTTTAACGAATAACAGTATATTTTCTATGGAAGAATATAACGTACTGCGTATCATCTGCGACAAACTTCTTTTTCTTTTCCCACCACCACCCGCATGTGGGTGTAATTTCTCCGTACGTATGAGTTGGTAATCGGGAGATTTTCCATTGAGGTAATCCTCTATTGACCTGTCCCACCGATTCTGTTATCTCATTCAATTCCTGCTCATCCACATAACAAAAGTAATGAGTATTGATCTACATATATACATATATATGTTACAAGCTATCATAAAACATTAGTATGCATAACATTGCGCATACCTCCACGGGCCAACTTTCGAAATCATCGTATCTACTACTTGACCCGACATCTGGGAAATTACGTGCAACTGTATACATGTCATCGTGTCTACTACTTGACTCGATATCTGGTAAATGAAGTGCAGCTAAAGCCAAGTCTGGAGAGCTATTACCAGAGCCATAGTCTGAAAATCCTCCAATAGTCTAACATATAATAACATCGAATTTTATGTGAGTTTGTTCTTAGAGCTTAAAATGAACATAAACGCAACGAATATAGATATTGTTACTACCGGAGGATCATCGTAGACGAGAGGATACGGAGCAGGACTGTACGGACTATCAAATTGCGGATGCTGACGACACTCAGGACATTGACAAGGACAGTGACAGCTACAGCTAATAAAAACCCTAAACGAACGAGACACTACAAAATGAAAAATATAACATTTTATTATCAGTTTATCATATATAAATATGCTTAGGAGGAAGCGAAGAAAAAATAAAATAATTATTTGATTATATTTCAAATACCACAACTCAGACTTTAAAGTGGAACTCCACTAAAGACACAACAGCTGAGTGAAAATTGGTATATTTTTCATACTTTACTAAAACTCCATCCGTTTCAATTTATATATCGTTGTAAAAGAAAAATTTTGTTTTAAAATAAATGTCGATTTATAATTTCAATGCATATTATGGTTTTAGGTGACACAAGAATCCGAAGGTTTTAGGTGACACGAGAATCCACATTGAAAATTATGAAAAAATGTGATGGAACCGATAATAAAAGATAGTAAAACATTTGAAAAACTGATATGAAAATAGACAAATACATAGAGTCAGATTTAATCTCTTCCTTTTCAATAAATTGCTCCTATGAAACGATTTCTATACGATTTTTCAGTCCCATGATAAAACCACATGAGACTGTTTTGTATCATCAATAAAAGAGAATCTACGAACTTAACAGTTAACATCCACACGTACTATCAAATCTTACTTTGAAAGACTTGATGTATAGCTGGAACTTTTAGAATAGTTATGTATGAATAAATGTATCTTGTGTATTTTTTGAACGGAGAGAGAAGATGTCTATTTATAATAGAGATTCACAAAGTTTAGTCATAAAGTATTTAGTCATAAAGTATTATGATATTTATCATTAAATTTGCTAAGATTTAGTCATTTGACACAAAATTTATTTTGATTATTACCAATTGTACTTACCTTTCCATTTGTCACTTAATTGCTTATCTTAGTCATTAATTGGATAACTTAATATTAATTGGATAACTTATTTACTAAATTTATTTAGCTTAATTATTTTGTCAACAAACAAACTTTAATTAGTCCTCAATTGTACTTACCTTTGCCATTTGTCACTAAAATTGCTTATCTTAGTCATTAATTGGATAACTTAATATTAATTGGTTTTAGCTTAATTAATTTGTCAACAAACAAACTTAAAATAGTCCTCAGCTAATTTAAGTTTGTTTGTTGACAAATTATTTTTTTTTACCAAAAAAATTATGAACTTGGTAAAATACTTTTTCATTGTCCAAAAACAAGTCCAACATTTTACTCAGCCTATGGATTTGTAAAATGTGGTTGTCTTTCTCCATATTAAGTACAACATTAATATCACATTAAATTAGTTTTCACTCAATCCAATAAGCTTATATAAATTATATTCATACATAAATAAGCTTGTAAAAAAATAGTTTCAATAATCTTCCACAAGAATAGAAATAATCTAAACATATGTAAGAGTCAAAAGACTATGCAGACTCGAATTAACTAAGAATAGAAACACAAAATTTTCAAGAGCATAAACGAAAAAAACTAATTGGATATGATATAGTAGTATTGATGGAAAAAACTGATATAGTATAATTTTTCCAGTTTTGAACTATTCATTGCTAATATATGTCGGTTAATTTCCAAGTGGTGAACATCCCCCTCCTCCCCCGTAATTCTTTTTGTAAATCGAAGCAACATATATAATTCTTATTCTCGTTGAGTTAAATTATCTATTGGATTCATTTTGACCGCTTAATGTTTCATAAGTAAAGTTGGAGGATATAGTCTGATTTTCATTTTTTATGTTAGAAATTGTATATTTAATTTGATATATATGATACTGTATGTTCTAACATATTTTAAGACATATTTTCTATTAATCTAATTATTGTTAATTTTCAAATAATTAGCATACATATCAGGTTAATTATTTCTTAAGGAGCTACATAATATTTATTTTTAGACTTAAGACCTTAATCTTTTTTTTTTACAAAACACACATTTTGGGTGAAAGACTCAATCGTTAATTTATTTTCATTTTCATTCTTGTGTTAATTAGGTTGTTATAATTATCTAATAATGTTTAGTTTTCAATTTTATATGAGTTTAAATCTTCTCATAGTGGTTTTTGAATAAGCTCTTTTTTGAGTCCATAAGCTCAATATACTAAATTGAATACTTTACATGCACACTATAAATCATTAAGCACATTGATCATTTTTTAGTTTCAACTTTTAAATCCTATGTCATTCAAATTATTCTAATTTTTATCTTTAATTTTATGTGTCCTTTAAAGAACTTTTTTTAATTTTATGTTAATTTTCCAAAATAATTTATTTTCCATTGAAATTTTTAAATGTTTTTATTTTATTAATATTTATTTTATTTTATTGACTTTTAAAATAATTTGTAAACTAACTTCTTATGTTATATATATTTTAAAATATTAAACTCTGATATGTTAAAATTTTAAAATCCCATATATATTATTTTCGAAGTGATTTGCCACATGTCATCTCTACAATTATTTTTTTACAAAAATATGATGACATAACTACTAAGATTGATGACATGATTTATAATTAAATATGACATGAACAATTACATTTATTGCTGATATATATTTTTGGTAAACTTTAGAGAATATATCAATAACTGGTACATTACATTTAATGTTGATTTATATTTTTGATAAATTTTTTTAAAATATGGTAAAAACTCATAAATCAAATCATCACTAAAAATAAATATACCGAAATATGCATTATAAATTACGAAATGTTATTTAATTTTACTTTTATAATTATAAATTTTTTATTACTAATATTTTCAAAATTTTCTACATCTTTTTAAAAAAAATTAATAATTTTTAATAGTAATATCATAGTTTCTTTTAGATATCGAAAAATTTAATAAATATTTTTATTTATAATTTTTAATAACTATAAAATTTTATATGAATTTTCTTAGTAATTATATACAAGTTGATTTAATACATTTAACCAAAATAAATAAATTAAAAAATATTCTAATATTCGGGTTTTAAATATATTACATATATATTGGGGCAATTCTGTCAAATAGACATTTTTAAGTTCTTATGTTAAAATAGACTTCAAAATCTAAAATGACCAAAATATCATTTTTTTTATTTTTTCGTTTTAAGTTCTTTTTAGAGAAAAAAATCATATCCCCAAACTCCACTCCTCAACTCTAAACAAAAATGTCTGAAATTAGTTATCCAATGGATATAAGTGTATATTTACTTATTTTTGATAAAACAATTAAGTTTATTTTGGTTTTTTTATTTTTAAGATCTATATTTGTGATAAAAACTTTTTTAGGTATATCCTAGGGAATTTCTCTATACATTCTTAAATATAATTTAAAATAAATAAATTTATTTTTTCCTTCTTTTTGTGCTTAGTTAAATTAAACTTATATTAAATGTTAGTCAAAATAATAAAATATATAATATTAATAAATTTCATTTTAGATATAATTTAACATTTAAAAAATTTAAAACCGCACATGGTGCAGGAAGACACCTATTAGTATATATATCAAGATGATTATTTTTAATGATTTTGTTTTGTTAATTTACCTTATTTTGTAGGGATTTTTATGTTTTCAAATTTAGTTTTGCAAATTTGACATTTTAAAAATAATAAAACTAAAATAATGATTTATTATTTGTTGTTCAACACTTTGAATGACATTTTAAAGCTCCTCGGTATCTTTCTCAGCATTCTTGAGTATTAAAAAGGAACGGGCCAACAAAGATGATCAGTTCATAGGTGGGGACATGGTTACAGGTTTCTGCAATTTGCTTTTCAGATCTTCATTGTCAATGAGTTGTGCCTCCTTTTCATCAATATCGAAGATAGTCTTCCTTTTTTGAGTCTTCATTGGGGATTTGATCTGCTTGGTCACGCTCAACAACAACATTACAAGTAAGAAGCTGCAGAACCATGAAAATGGGATATATACGTTTACCATAGCTCAAAAGTTTTCACTATAGATAACTCACATAGTAAAGATAACAACAACAAAAAACTGATTATCGTTTCCTGAAGAAAACTGTTCTCTTCTGTTTTATTCAAGTTTGATGTTTGTGTTGCTCTACCTGAAGAAGATATAACATTAACCAGAATTTCTCAACAATATGGGTTGCGCGTTAGAGCTCCTTTTGATTATATCCATCCTGATTCACAAGGAATCCAACAAAGTTAGCTTCAGGCTAGCTCTCATGTTATGTGAAAAGGACCTAAGATACTTTAGATATATAGACTCATGGTGATATTAACTTCTATTTCACATGATATACTTCCTCCCTTCAACTACGTTTGACAATTTGGAGCTGCTAAGAGCAGTAAAGTTGTTGCACGGAGGACAGAGGAGATCGCGAAGTTAAGAGATAGGGAGAGTGAAGCGAAGGATATTCCTCTTTGGAAGCAGAAGGAAGGGGTCTTTGATGGTAAATTCTCTGCCAAGAAGACCTGGAATCTAGTGAGACAGGTTAATTCTCAGCGAAACTGCATTTGGAGCAGGGGTATATGGTTCCAAAGTATGCTTTTTTGTTATGGGTTGCGGTTCGAAAGAGGCTTCAGACGTGTGACAGAATGCAGAGATGGAGTATAAATATTAATCCGGCTTGTGTATTTTGCAATGAAGAAACTGAGACGTGTCATCACCTTTTCTTTAGCTGCTCTTACACAATGCAGATCTGACGTACTCTTGTGGGAGGTATAGTGCAAGGGAGTTTCACCACTGATTGGGATGAAATAATTGAGATTATTTCAAGTTCAAGATGGAATGCAACGATGATGTTCCTCGTTAGATACACCTTGCAGGCCACGGTTCATGCTATTTGGAGAGAAAGAAACGCTAGAAGACATGGAGAACGAGCTCAGGCTGCAAGTTGTATAACGAGATACATTGGTACAAGATGATCAGGCTGAAGCTCTTGCTTGTTCAAGGACAGGGTCAAGACTATTTAGAGAAAGGTCTAGTAACTTGGTTTAGCACAAGACAAGCTTAGAGTTGTGGTTTCGACCTTAGAGTTTCTTGTTTTTGGGTGGGGTTATTTCTTTTCTCTTGGTTTTTTCTCTCCTGGCCATCCTGCAGTAACCTCCGTTGAAGGTAGCATGGCATGGTCAAGTTATCAGAAGACAAGAAAACCTGAGCATCGGTTTGATGCAGGATTTACAATAATATCCAAGCTAGAGATTCTGTAGAACCTGTGAATATCTTTGCTTCCATTGCTCTGATATACAGTATGTTGCCTCTCTGCAAGACAAGAGGACTTTATGCTATTCTGATTCCTGAGACACGAGGAAGAAAGAGCTATGCTATAATATTCCTAGAGTGTTTCTAATGTCAGGAGACTCTGACTATGTTGGTTCTTGAAAGTTTAAAGAATGAGTAACAGCAAGGATTTATGGACGTGTTGCTACAAGATGGTAAGTTTCGAATTGCCACCAATAGATTTGAATAAAAATATATGGGCAATAGGATGTGCACATTTATTTAAGGCCCATTATAATTAAACCCAATACTAATGGGCTTATTAAGCCTTTTCAACTTACGATCGTGATTGGTAATGGCAGTGTGTCCCCAGGTCAACCAATTTGATAGGATCTCCTCCTCTACAGTGTCCAAGGTTCGATGTAACAACGAGGAAGAACACACAATTCTTCCCACAAACAAGAACCTAGAACCCTTAATCGTGTGGTTAGATCTTAACTAGTTTCATCAAGGTCTTTGTCTATCCAATCAAATTTTGTTTCAAAAGTAATGTTTCGGTAAAGAGTAAAAAACACAAGCATTGTAATAGAAATAGCACAAACACGAGATCGATTATTAGAGACAAGAGAGGTTTACACAAGGGATGAGAGCAACTCTGACAATAAATACAAAACCAAAAAAAAACGAACAAAAAATTTAAGGACCGAACCGATCAGACTGATTTGATCGCGGTGGAGGGATCATCAGCGGAGGGATCGGGGATATCGGGAGGAAGATTGGTGAGGAGAGGAGCGCGAGAGGCGGAGGAAGCATCGACGTCTTCGTCGTCGGGATCGTAATCGGGGTTGAGAGATCTGTCGATGGCTTCACGGCCTTGCTCAAGACAAGGCTTACAAGCCATCTCTATCGTTATCCATCCAAGTATGATCCCAGCTATTGCGATCACTGCCGTTGTTATCGCCGCCATTTAGATCTCTGATCTCTCTCTCTCTCTCTCTACGATGGCTCAGGATCACAAAGGCTTGGGACTGTATCGCCATATGATTGACTCTCCCTTCTATTCAGGGAAGGAGTAGATGAGAAATGACGGTTATGCCCCTTTTCTTTTGAGTATATTCTTTTTCGTCGGCAGCGAGTAAAATGAATAAGTTCTTAATATATAAAAAGGGTGCAAGTGATTTGATTAAACTAGAATGTTTTGTTTTATTTAGCAATAATTTTATTTATATAAAATGTATCAATACTTATGAGATAACATAGATACTTCCAACTGTGAATAAAATTAGCAGAAATATTACAACACATAAAATAAAATATGAAGAAACTGTCTTGATGCGATTTTTTTATATTTGGATATCAACCATGCGATAAAACTCCAAATTATTCTTTGTTTTCTTTGTTGTATAACAGTGACCACCTTCGAGTTTAGATCTATAGATATCCATCGATAAAGAACCGAATATACTGATTTAATCAAATGGAATAAAACTCGAATTGCCAATTTTCAATGATTCTAATTATATTACCATATAAAAAAAGAAATTGCTTCCCAGTCATGACTCTAGTATACTATTTCCATGGTGGTTTTTATGGCAATTGTTTCCAAAACAAAGTGGTAAGAATAATTTTTTTTTATCACTTAAATCTGGATTTAGCACAAATAGAGTGCTTGTCTTGTCGCTGATCAGGGCACAAAGTCCACGCCAGAGATTGCAACAACGAATTGATAGAAAAAACAGTCCATCTGTTGTAAATAAATCTGAATAAAATGTTTTGTATTCGTTCGTTATGGGGAACTAATTATTTAGGGGTTTCTTATTTCTTTTGAGATTAATCAATATTATTATTTGAGAAGTAAATTTGTTTAGTCGTTAACTTTAACATGATCTTAGGTAATTTTGCTTATTTTCATATTTTTAATAAATTCATATATAATTTATTATATAAAAAATGAATTTACATTAATATATATATATATTTTTTTTTTTAAGAAATAAGATAATCTTTATGTTTTATATTTTGTCTTGAAAAAATATTTTTATTATAAAAATTAATATATAAAAGTTCTAATTAAATATAAATCAAACAATGCTGATTTCTCAATTTCTCCATAATATACATAATTTTGGTTATTTATCATGTTTTAATATTTTAATATCTAATTTATTATATGATAAAACTAATTTATATTAAAAATATTAAATTTTAGAAAACAATATAACTCTTACGTATTGTATTGTTATCTTAAAAGTATATTTTCTATTATAAAATCTAAGTGAATTTGCTGATTTTTAATTTTTCCATGATTTAGGTAGTTTTACGTCTTTGTATATGTTTTTAATAATTTCATATATAATTTTTAATAAATAAAAATTAATTTTTATTAATAGTATTATATTTTTAGAAAATAAGATACTTTATATATATATATATTATATTATTATCTTGCAAATATATTTTTATATTACAAATTATAATTAAATATAAATCAAGTAAAATATTTGTATAAATATATATATTTTAAAATATTATGTTATGTCGGTGTTGTCATTTCTAATTATTTTTAAAAACATAGATCATAACTTATTTTGTTTTTTTTTAATTAATAAAACATAAATTAATAAACATTCGTTAGAAAACTATGTCCGCATTTGCGGGAAAAACACCTAGTTTATAAAGAGAACCAAATCCGATGAACTATATTTATCAATTTGAATCCAACACCTAAAATATAGAAAAACACAACCTACACAATTTATATATAGTTGCCGTGAAGTCATTATATATTATAAGAGTTTTTATGTAACTTATTTTTGTTATTAAAATAAAATGGACAATTCTCTCAAATATTGGGCGATATTCAAAATGAAAGCAAATTGAAAGTTTGATCTAATCTTATTACACAAGCTCCCCAATCTCCAATCATATCCAAGAAACAAACAAAAACCATAAGACGAGTTTTATGAAAAACAGAACTGAAAAACAAGGCGTAATAAGATAGAATCCATGATATGGATTCTGCAATATATATATGCTTTCTTCCCTAAGCTAAGTACCTAAACATGTTAGGATTCTCCCTGTCCCTCTCCAAATAATCTCTGGTTATTAAATCCTCAATACGCATTTTAATTGTTTTAATATCAGGCTTGAACATCTGGTTAAGTTGCTGGACACACTCAGAAACAAGTTGTTGAAGTCCCAATGCTTTCTTTCCCTTCATGATCCTCACAATGGTAGCATCAATCGCATAGCGCCTGTCTTTATCGACATCTTCAATGACTTTCTTCTTGTCATTAACATGAGGGAGAGGGATCTTTACTCTACACATTCTAGCGGTGAATTTGGAGTTGAATTCAAAAACATCAGTCCTGGAAACAGTCTCTGTGGCTGGCTCCTTGATAAGAATCTTGTATTTACCACATGACAAGGAATAAAGCAACCACACTAGATCTTCATGGCCTACGTTGAGTTGAGTTTGGATGTCATTGTAGCTCAGTTTGTCTTTTGTGTTGAAAAGTAGAAGCACAACAGCCTGGTGAGTAGACACAATCAGTTCAATGGACTTTTGATCAAACTTCCCATTGACGTGACAAGTTCCTAGTGAATGAATCCATGTAAGTTTCCTTCCTTTAGTTTTCGTTTCATAAAACTCTTTGAAAACTTCAACACACTTGACCATTTCATTAGGTAGATTAATTCCAAACGTTTTGTAACTTGGCCAAATACCACTGGTAAGAACTGTGACTGTCAAACCAATCCCTGGTTTTGCTACATACTCCTTGAAGCTGTTTTGGTTTTCTCTTGACAATGTTAAATCATTTATCATTCTCTCCATCTTAAAAGTAAACTGTCCACGGTTTTGTTGCTTTAGCTTTGTAAGGATACTTCTCTCATGATCATCACTAACACCGCGATTCAACAAGAGCCTAAGTGCCAGCTTCTTCCTATAAAACTCCGCAAAAATATCTTTTTCATCACTTATATAAGCAAGGAACATCACCACCTTCTCAATATCTTCTTCACTCAGCTCCTCACTTCCCCATTTCTTCAAGATAATTCTGTCGCAAAACGTTGCCAGTAATGCATCACTTCCAGCGACTGCCCTTTTCAAATCTTTGTGAAAGAGGGTGTGGCTCTGGAAACACTCAGTGACCATGTACACTTCATGTAACTCAATTACTTTTCTGATAAGAACCTGTTCCTTGGCATTTATAGTTGTGTCTTCGACATGTTGCTTGAATATCTTTGCCAGAGGTCCCAAGCCGATTTGCTTTTCAGCGTGCGTTTTTTCTAGAATCTGATTTTCATGAACAACAAACAGCTCATGTTCCACTACCTTAACCAGTTTTGGCTCACTGCTAAAGTGAAGGTAATGACTCACTCTCTCCTTCTCCTTTTGTAGACACTGTTCAGATTTGAAAATATAATCATTTATAGAATCATCTTCTTGAATCCAACTTGATGCCTTGCGAGAATAGTAAGACGCTGTGTCTTTAAGCATAAAGCTCTCGAAATCTTGCTCGTATCTTTCCATTCCGATCTCTATGTAAAACTCTAATACTCTTTTCGTTACCTTCCTATCAATATCCTCACCTTCTCGCTCTTTATCAACTAGTGCTAGTACAGCTTCTCTAACCTTGCTTTGAAGCTTGTTATAAACCAGGTCACGGAAGTAGCCCATGCCAACCGTTTCGATTGATGGGAGTGATTCTCGAACAATGAAGAAACGTTGAAGATAAAAGAAGATATGAGATAGGGCTCGAACCAATACCTTATAGTTAGACCACCTTTCAACCAACTCTCGCAGCAGCATGTATTCATCGCCAAGCTTCTCATTCAGAGCAGGCAAGACCGTTGAGTTCATATATTCCTCCATTGTTTCACAACACTTTTGATAAAGCTGCGACGAGAAATCATAAGGAGATTTCTGGACGCACATCTTGTAGACAGCCGTGTAAAGATCACAATACTGTTCAAGTGTAAATTTAGGCACAGGAAGACTTTCAGAGTGCCGTTTCAGCGCAGTGATACCAGTTTCTATATAGTCCCATCCTTGCTCAAAGTCAATTATCTTAGGCTCCATGAAGATTGAAAACCTCAAAAACACCTTGATGAAGATTCAAACAATTTATGAATTATTGGGATGTGTGAACGAAAAATGATGGGGCAATTCTTTATTTGTAAGAGAATATGTGAAAAAAAAGGAGGGGAATTTCACTTTTACTAAAGGCAAGATATACACTAAAATCTTATTTCTATAGATAACTTAAGGTAAGATATCTCTATAGATAACCTGTAATCTTAATCAACTTAATTTATTATATTAGATTTTAAATAAGAATTATATGTATCCCTGGATATTTAATTACAACTTTAATTAAACTAGGTGTTTTGCCCGCACTTGCGGGCTTAAGAATTTTCTAATATCTATAAACAAATATAATCAATTTAAGTAGATTCTAATAAATTATTGTTCATACACTCAAAATATTTAATAATAATCTAAACAAATTATTTCTATATATAAAAAAATTCATCATATAAATAATTGTCATTACACAAGTTAAATGTGAAAATACTCATAAATTTAAAATATTTAGTAATAAATTAATATCATGTTTAGACATAACAAAAAAGTATAATAAAATTATCTTTAGTAATGTAAACTATCTATACATAAATTCTTTGCGGATTAATTTTTTCATAATTAAATATATATTAACAAATATAATTATTTTCAAGGTTAATAAATACTTATAACACAATATAAAAAATTAGATAATGATAATTATCAAATTCATGAAATTCGTTTTTAATTTAGAATTAATTATATATTAACAAATATAATTATTTTAAATATAATTATTTTTCAATGTTGATAAAGACATAATATAAAAAAATAATGATGATTATCAACTAACGAATTAATTTATAATTAATGATATATTACTAAAAATATAATTATATTTCAAGGTTGATAAAGATTTTATAACCCAATATAAAATAATTTTAGATTAAAATAAATCTAAAATCATTGAAATTCGTTTTTTACTTATGTTTAATTATATATTGAAATTTTTACTACCCTTAATGACAAAGCAAACATAAAGTTAATGACTAATTAGATTTATTACTATATAATGAATAATTAGATTTATTATAATCATTAGTCTAGATAATGATAATCACCACATCATAAGAAACATGACAAATAAGATTTGTTTCTAATTATTATATAGTAATATATCTAATTAGTTATTATAGAGTAATAAATCTAATTAATCATTAAGTTTATGTTTGCTTTGTCATTAAGGTAGTAAATCTAATTAATATACGCTTCATAATTATATAATAATAATTTTATTTAGTCATTAATTAAGGGTAATAATTAATCATTAGTCAAAATCATAAAAAACATGATAAATAAGTATAATTACATAAAATTATGGAGAATACGATAAATCAGCAAATTCATTTTTTAAATATAATTAATTTATTGTTACTTATATATTAATTCAGTTTTAGTTTATGGTTTATTAATATCAACTATTTTTAGATAATAATAGTCATCAAATCAGTGAAATTTGTTTCTAATTTATGGTTGGTTATATATTAATTAAATATATTTTTCTGATAACAACAGAATATATATATAAATTATCTTTTATTTTATTTTTAAATATATATTTAGATTATGGATAATTCTTATCATTATTATTAATATAAATCATTTATCTAATCAGATAAATATAAATTCATTTTTTTATTTTTGGTTGTTTTATATATTTTATTCATTAAGGGTATAAATGATATTAACCACTCTAAATTTTAACGTGGGAGCTCTGTTGCGCAAAATCACTTCACAAATAATATTATAGATTTACATAATAGTATTATATTATTATTTATAAACTAATTTAAGAAAATATAAATATCATCATTTAAATAAAAATATTCGTCAATCTGCTATACTTATTTAGTCTTAATATGAATATGATTAATGCAATAAAACTAAATCTCTGTAATATTATTTAAAAAGTTAGTTTTCAACGTGTCATGCTCACATTAACTATTAAAAAGATTAATTACAATGATAATTGTAAATAATTAATTTAATTATTAATATATTTTATTATACTTTCTTTCTTTTGTTAATATTTATTTCCAAATCACCTTATTATCAAGAGGTAATATCTTTCAAAATTACAATGATAATCTTATATTAGAGTATAAATATTTTTTGTAACTCTTATTTCAACTTTAGTATTACAGTTTATGCAATTGGGCTTTTGTCAATTAACCACATTCCTAAATAATGAAAAATCAATTTCCTTAATGAAATGACAATTTGACCACCAAAAACAAACAAACAAAAATGACAAATCGACTGTAATGTATAACAATATTTGTTACTATAAAAAATTTGCAAATATGTCAATTTTTTTCATAAAATCAAAATCTTTTAAAACAAATATTTCACATACTTATCTATACTATTATTTGAGAAGTGAGTTTACTTAGTTGTCAACTTCTATATGATTTTAGGTAATTTTTCTTATTTTCATATTTTTAATAAACTCATATTTAATTTATTATATAATAAAAATTAATTTATATTAATAATATTATATTTTTTTAAGAAATAAGATAATTATTATGTTTTATATTGTTGTCTTGAAAAATATTTTAATTATAAAAATTAAGATATAAAGTTATAATTAAATATAAATCAAACAATGCTGATTTGTCAACTTGGCCATAATTTAGGTAATTTTGCTTATTTATCTTGTTTTAATATTTTCATATCTAATTTATTATATAGTAAAAAATAATTTATATTAATAATATCATAATTATATAAAACAAGATAAATCTTACGTATTGTATTGTATGTATTATTATCTTGAAGGTATATTTTTTATTATAAAATTTATGTGAATTTGCTGATTTATAACTTTTCCATGATTTAGGTAATTTTACGTCTTTGTTATGTTTTTAATAATTTCATATATACTTTATAATAAAATAAAAGTAATTTTATTAATAATATTATATTTTTAGAAAATAAGATACTTCTTATATATATTATATTATTATCTTGAAAATATATTTTTCTATTACAGAAACAAAATAATTAAGATATACAAATTATAATTAAATATAAATCAAACACAAAATTTGTATAAATATAAATATTTTTAAATACTATGCTATGTAGGTGTTGTCATTTCTAATTATTTTTAAAAGCGTAGATCATTACTTTTTTGTTTTTTAATTAATAAAACATAAAATAATAAGAATTCGTTAGAAAATTATGCCCGCATGTATGGAAAAACACCTAGTTTATTGTATTATTAAAATAATAACAACTGTATAGTATAACTAACCATTTTATATTTGATTTATGCATAACATTCTGTAAGCACTATTTTAATTGTTTGATCGTTTTTATGAACATTTATGTTTGATGGTTTCACATCAGTTTTCTATAAGCTATTTTATATAAATTTATACAATTGTTAATGTTATTATATTTTTAGGATTGAACTCTAGATTTCAGTATAAAAATCATTGATAATTTCTTAATCAAACCATTATACTAAAATATTTGATCGTGTAGGGATCAACACTTCAGTGGCCTAATCAATGTCTATGATTACCTGTGGATCATACCCTTTGTTCACCAGCATCTTAGCAGCCTGGATTACATACTTTATTAGATGGAATTTTTTTTTTTTTTACTGAGTGTGATCTACTTGTGATTCATCAGTACCTCTTCCATGAATACGTGAGGATAGTGATAAGTTCACAGGGTCTGAACATTATAAAAGCATAGGTAATCAGCTTTAAATGTGACGTAAGTCATCCTAGTTAGCTCATCAGTCATTTCGGTTCAATAGCATGATATTGTAATTATGATTTTATTTTGAAAATTAATCATCGCTAATTGGCGTTTCCCACGTTGTTTAGACTTTCTTTGTATGTGACATCCCAATACGATGGGCCGAATGACTTGCTAGTTGCTTATATAATCTTATAAAAGTTTAACGTGATCACAATTATTTAGTTAAATGATGGCATATATAGTGCATAATGGATACTGGCCAAACATGTAAAGTTAGTCACGTGTGAATTAGTTATTTTATATCCGCTAGCATATATTAGTTTGCATATATCCGTTTACATTTTGATATATGCGTATATGCAAGGTCAAATGATCAAGTAAATTCTCTCCAACTACTTGAATTGGTTTATCACGACTATAGTTATATGGATTTTTTGACAAACGATCCAAAAACAAGAAGAAATCATGGTTTGGAGGGCTGACTCAGTGAGCTATTGTTTGATCCTCCTGATTGTAGTCAAGTGATAAGTGAGACTTAATATGCTAAATGGCCGTGAGGATTAGGAGACCCTATAGTAGTACTAATTGTATGACAGCCAGATCAGCCTATGGAATATATAAGAAAATATTTATATTGTGTTGGAGAAATCAGTAGTATATGATCAATTTGCGTCCATGATTAGATAATACTAAACCGGTTTGGTTAACCAATAGTTATAGGTTAAATTCCATACATGAACTTTACAACTCTTTATTGAATATCTACTATATTAAAATAAAGACACTATTTTTATCTACCATTAGCTAGTCTAAGTAGGACCATTTACTGATAATTCTAACAAATATAAAAATTCTGTGTAACAATATAAACTGTTATAATGCTCCTTAAAAATCGCATATTACCATTAACTTCTATATTGGCCTTTATAATTAACATCGGACGGATATAATATATTTTCAACTATATCATGTGTATTTGAAACCTACATACTACGATTTTACATTCATCTAAAGTAGGACCATTATAACTAATACTACATACTTGCCAACCATTTATACATTATACATTCATATTCAAGTTCATCATCAACAAAATTACATACTACAATTATGTATCCACAATCATCATTTATATTATCAAAACACAAACATTACAACTTAGGTGAATTTTAAAGTTGGACCTCCTATTATTTATCTATCTTAATTTTTAACTTAACATTTAATAAAATATTTCTTCAAATAATATTTTATTAACAACCAAAATCATTTTCTTTTAGATCTCATCTAATATTTCCAATTTCAAATATGTATCCATTATATCATTCAACCAATATATTAATCTATAAATATGTTCTATTTTTGTTATCAAACCAACTATATTATATATTGTTCACTTATGTCAGTCGTGTGCAGACAATTTGTTAGTCTACATATATTAAAACTTCTATCGATACTAACAATATCAATACTATTAAATTCAATACTATGAAATTGACCAACTTTACACTTTCATTGTTCATATTCATTGTACGACAAACTCTAAACCATGGGTGGCATCCAGGAGCCATTCGGGTTCCGTTCGAATCTATTTAAGTTTCGAGTTTTTAGAGTTAAAATTTTCATCTTCATTTACATATTTACAAGTTCGGTTCGACTTCATTTCGGATCTTTGCAGGTTTGAATTCGGATAATCAGTGTAAATTATTTTTTAAAATTTTTAAATTCATATATACTTTAATACAAAATATAATTTTAATAATGTTGTTTAGTCACATAAAATAAGTACAGACAAATTCAAAAGTATATAAAACTAAACAACATAAAATATGTATATAATTTGTTAAATCAAAAATAAAACATGCGCATCCGCGCGGGTCGTGATCTAGTATGTGTTTCTTTATTAAATATATATATATATTTTAATATATGTGACTGTTCACAATATATCTTTTAATTGTCTTTAAATAAAATATATTACAAAGAGGATAATACAATTCAAGAAATAAGAATAATGATTCTAGAGAGATAATAAAACATTTTAGAGAGTGAACTTCGATGAATCAATTAGAAGGAAATTTGAATGGTGATTAGAGGTTGACTGTGATTTTATATCCGACTCTTTCCTCATTATATCAAATAGTGTTCATCACTGAACCAGATTAAGGTATATTTTCGGTTTAACTCGCTTCGACGTGCAATAGAATCTCTAACAGAAATGACGAGCATCCTAGACTCTCACATGACTACACATCAGGAGTATCGGATGACTATCTTTATAGTGGAGCACACACACACTTAGTGTTCATTTCACATCACTAAAACTACTATTAAATAGTTTGATGGAAACCCGCTCCATCCGAATGAGATAATGACATTTGTATAAAGAACAAGTATTTAGTATTGAATATTATATAGAAATATTACTAAAAACATATGTATAACATGACACCGGTGATTAAAAATACTAACAGAAAATGAAATGCAAACGATTTAAAAGTATTAAAACCATTGTTCAAGGAATGAATCAAATTATGTATCTTATATTCTTCTCAAAGCAACCCCCACTAGAATTTTAGATTAAGTTATTTATTAAAACACATTTAACTTACAAAAAATGAAAATTAATTTGATCTTAGCAAAAAAGATTACAAGAAGATTTGCTGTAATTGACTTTAACAGAAAGAAAAGGAGAATATTGCCTCTAAAAGAAGAATATAAAACAAATAAACTAAAGTAAAACACATACAAAACATTTTACACGTGCGTATAAATCCCGGAGGGAGAGAAAAGAGATGTGAAGCTGTTGTGCTCTGTCCAAATCTCGCCGTTATGTTTCCAGCTTTTTGTGTCGGACTTTCATGATTCTTCTCTCTCTCTTCGACCACGACACATATACAACACGTGATACACACACATTCATATATATATATAAAGCAGTCGACTAACTCAAACATCATCATCATCATCATTCAAAAACTTCAGAAGCCTTTACTCACAAATTAATAGATGGAGATGCAAAGTACTTGCGACTTGGAACTTCGCCTTCTTCCTCCTTATGACTCAAGCAGCTCTGAAACTTCACAACCAAAGAAAGAATCTCAGATATTAACCATTTTCTACAACGGTCACATATGTGTTTCTTCAGATCTTACCCATCTACAGGTATTGTATACTAATACATACATTTATATCCATCCATAGTATCTGATTATAATACAAATTTATTAACATGTTTTTTTAATCTATACAGGTAAAAGCTATACTATCACTAGCGAGTAAAGATATGGAAGAGAGATCATTATCACTGAGAAGTTCAGACGGCTCGGATCCTTCAATAATCCCAAACAACTTGAACCGGTTTCATCATCAAAAGGCCTCCATGAAGAGATCGCTTCGTAGTTTTCTTCAGAAACGGAATGTTCGGATTCAGGCTTCTTGTCCTTACCACCGATAAATCTTTTTATATGGTTTCAGCTTTTCTCATATTTGACATTAAGTTAGCACATTTTTTCTGTTTATATGATTTGCTTTCCTGTGTGTTTTGACGGATTATAAAGACCTTTGGTTAGTTTGAGAGTTTTGAAGTTTCAGTTTTGCCATAACTGTACAATGTAAAGAATCATTGTCAAATTTAAACCACATAAAACTAGGAAACATGAAACCTAATTAGTAGATCGAAATGGTATAAATTTCTTGAAAGTTCATGACTCATTTAAAACCACGGAAACATATAGTATAATATAACGATTGACCGTTGAGAAAATCTACAAACTAAACTTGAAACAAACAAAATTCGTGTTAATTGATTGTAATAATAAATAAAGACGAATACATGTTTCAGGGTTTTGTTTATTGATTGTACTAATAAATAAATTGTAAATTATATACATTTTTTTCCAAATTCGTGTTTGATTTATTAAATGTAGCATTTGATTTGATACGCCTAAACTTTCATTTCTAGAATAAACATCCACATTTACATAGAGAAGGACCAATAGGTAGCCAAAACCAAAGACTCAACTACGGAGTCCAAAACAGATTGGGAAAGCACATCATATATCGGGATGAAATGTTCAAAAATGCTAGCGATAAGAAGCTTGCTTCATCTCAAACTAGTTTGGGGGTCCATTAGAACTTTGAGCCATGAGGGACAATTGCGATATGTGATTGAAACTGTTGGTCATTCATGATACTATTAGCATTTTCAATTGTTATATAATTACCAGTAGGTTGGACAATGTTTATAATTACCTATGCCTATGACCGGCCATGTCTCCAATATTAATATTTTTTTAGATCATTTGAAAACTATTTTTTTTTTATTTGACCAAAAAAAAAAATTTCAGTTTTCAAATGATCTCAAAAAGTATTAATATTAGAGACATGGCGGTCATAGACATAGGTAATCAAATATTGGTACATGGCTCCCAATTTTTTTAAAAAAAATTACATAGAAATAAATCTCAAAATTTATATAAGAAAAACTTTTATTAAAACCTTTAGTAGATCGTTTATGGTCTCCAAAATTTCAATACCGACTCTAACCGGAGAGTATTAAGTGACGCTTCAGAAAATGAGCCATGTTTTTGGATAATTTGGGGCTTATATAAAATGGTGTATAAAGTTCATAATATCCAATTTACGCAATTAGTGAGAGAACAGTAAGGACGAAAACCATTTTTGCTTATGTGATTTTGGTTTGACTCTTACCCTTTCGTTTGATCTAATTAAGTTAATGGACTAGAAATTATAATTGTGTTTGAGGCTACTTTAAATATAGGTCCTCAATCCTTAGAGTGTTCAAATCTTCGATTACATATGAGTTCTGTCCATTTTTAGATTTGTATATATTACTACGTGGAATATATATATGTACCACTCAATGAGTGTGTTGCGAATAATCAAGCAAAAGAGCCTGAAGAACAAAATAACATGATGCTTAAAATGGAGAAATCATAATAAAAGTGCAAGAATTAATAATCGCCACAGGTTAACATAAGTCAGAAGATCTACACTTGTACGATGAAAGGGGTGGAACGAATCAGATATCCGGGGTATTTCAGGATATATGGATCCGGATTCGGATTCGGCGGATCCGTAAAATTACTATCCGGATCCGGATTCGGGCCATCCGGATATCCGGGGTCCGGATATCCGGACTAAAACTCGGATACCCGCGGATATCCGGATCCGGTTTATTTTTAAAAAAAATAAAAAAAAAAATTCAAAATTCAGTATTTATTTATTTTATTAAAAATTAGTACTTTCAAAATTTTTAAATTAAAATAATAGAATTTATTAACAAAATTAAATATTAGTTATATTTAATATATAATATACCTTTATAAATATAATCATATTTTAAATATTTTTTAAATATTTAGTGGGCCCGGATCTGGATCCGGATATCCGGACTGAAATTTTCACTATCCGGATTTGGATCCGGATTCGCTAGATCCGTGAAATCACTATCCGGATCCGGATCCGAACCCCCCGAATATCCATTTTTTTGGAGCGGATCGGATCCCGGATCGGATAGCGGATCCCGGATATAAGTCCCAGCCCTAGATGAAATCATGATCAGTCGCCAACGTGTGTACTCACATGAACTTCATAGTTTTTTTTTTTTGGAGAAAGAACTTCATAGCAGTGCCACGTTGTAGCTTAACCAACAAGATGTATAACATAGTCGATGTGAGATTACATGTAATATGTATTATGTATATGTCTTGAATATTACACAGCTGTCTAAATTTTCCGTTTCAATGTCTATATAATTTATCTGTTGACTAAAAGAGAATGATCTGTCGACAATAATTCATGCGTGGAAAATGACTGCTTTGAAAGAATTAAAAAAAAAAAAGACTTACGACTAGTTCCTTTCATTCCAGCTAATTTAAGAAATGAATAAACACAGATAACTCGTTTTGATTAAATCTTCAAACGTTATTGTATATTTGTAAATTTTGAATCATTAGGTGAAGCACCCAAAAATTTCACTTTCTATAGATACGTGGAGGAAAAGTTATCGTACATACGTTACTTTGTTGTGCTGTCAAAACGTGGAACAATTTTTCTTATATTACATCTCAAAGGTACCTAATGTAATGTATAAATATAAGGAAAGAATTACAGATTTGTGTTGTTGGTACATGAAGACGTGTTGCACCAAGCCAACACCACCTGAAATGTTTTCCCGATTTGCTTATATCATCACCTAATGCCGCAAGATTCTAATTTTTGTACCTATCTTCATACACATAGAAAAATGTAATTTATATTTTGAATAAAAAAAATAAATAAATAAATTACCTATTGACTAATACATAATTGGGCATTATTCCCACGTAACTCAAAGTTACATTACCATGTCACGACAAAGTCGCGAATCGTGGCAAAATCTACAAGCAATATTTAGTAGGTGCCAATGGTAGAATAGAAAATTCATGATGAGCTCAATAATTCAGATTCATTGTCACAAAATTCACAATATATAAAGAGCTACGACCATGAACCCTGAAGATTAAACATACTACACTCTACACCCTTCAAACTCCAATGCACAACTACTCATCAAGAACTCTCACTCAAAATGACAGAAATACCCTCGTACACTGTTGAAAACCCTACTTTCGAGCCTACAAAGGTTAAGAAACAATACAACAACATATACTCTTCGTTTCTCCCGATCCTCTTATCGATCTTCACCTACATTTTGATCTTCTACGTCCTTGACGTGCCTCCTACGTTGATTTTCAACAACACAAAGATCTTGTTCTTCATCTCAAACGCACTTGTCCTCATCATAGCGGCAGATTACGACGCATTCGCTGAGAGAGAGAACCACGACTTTTACGGAGAATACGCGGCCGCGCGAGAAAAAGATAGACGGGAAAACTCGGATTATGAGATGGGTGTAGCGGAAGAAATCAAGAAACAAGAAAAAGCAGTCAAAGCAAAAGATATACCACGTTACTTGCTTCACAGTGAAGCTGAAGTGCCTGAGAAAACATTACAAGTCGTAAGCGAGAACATCCCGAGAAGCAAACTTATCCAAAAACATGAGCCAACGACTGAGCACAACATTAGTAACGGGGAAACTTGCAACACAAGAAAGAAGGTGAACCCTAAACCGTACGGGAGAACCAAATCTGATAAAGCACGCTCAGAACGTCGTCATCAAGAGATCAAACGTATACATAAAAGATACGTTCGAAACAAATCTGACGCTAACTCGAAATGGATGGTTGTTCACAAGGAGAAGAAGAAGGCTCATGAGGAGGCGGAGGAGAAGTGGGAGAATGTAAGAGAAGAATCGGAAGAATTCGCGAAGATGTCGAACGAGGAGTTGAACAGACGAGTCGAAGATTTCATTCAACGGTTCAATAGAGATATCAAACAACAAAGTTTTGTTTAATTTTGTTTTGTCGTAGTACGGCATGTCTAGTCAACCCTATATTATTTTTACTTTGCCTTTATTTGCATTTGTCGTTAGAGTTGGTAATTAATGAGATCATATAAATTTAATTTCTATAGCTGAATAGTATGAGTACATATGTTAAACAAAAGAATTTGTCTGCCGACTTGTTTAGTTACATATATGTGTATGTCTATATTAATATTTCATTATAAAATTCTTAATTTTATAGAAAATCCAACTCAAAATATTAAATTTGGGTACCGTAAAATTAAAAACCACATAATTTATTAAAATATATATACATATATATATGTATTACGAGAATTCAGATGTAGAATTTTTCATTAGGATTGCTCTGAAAATCTCTTATTTTGAGAGACCCACCTCACTCTTTTTCATACATTTTTTATTATTTTAATTAATTTTTGGATAGATTTTTTTTTTTTTAGATTTTCAATGAAAATATTCTAAAGTTCTCGAAATTGGAGACGATTGAAATGATTTTTAGATGTCTGGCACTATTCACACTCATCAAGAAGAAGAATTTTAACCAAATCTTTTTTATAAACTTTTTTAAAAAATATAACTCTATCAATAACATTTATTTCCACTGTAAATTACATAACCCTCCAAATAAATTTACTATTCTAAATTATAAAACAAATTTATATATATGGTTATAAAAGCAAATGCAAAAATACTAATATATAAAAATTTCTTAAATAAAAATGGCAAACTAAGATGGGCTGGCCCAAAAACAATTTTTTAGAGCTAAATAGAAAATTTTGAATTCTTGACTAGGAATCACTCTATGAATCACTCAAGTTATATAGATATTTTTCCAAAATCAGTCGACTATGAATTACTCTCTTCGCACGATGAACGGAGATGGAGCTGGTGCCAATGACGGAGACGTCGAACAAGTCAACCAGCCTCCGATTAACATTTAGGAACATCATCGGCAATGTTGGTAAATCAATCTCATGTTTCAAGTAGTTAATCCAGCATTAATTCCAATGGAGACAGAAGGTCTATGGCGTGTAGACAAATTTAACCAAATCTTGATTACTTCATGTGAATCAAATGTAATGGGAGAACCTAAAGGAGTTTCGTTTAGTTTAGAGAAATGGATAAAACCGAAACACCTAAAATTGACGGAGTAAAGTTTAGAATTGCGATAATGATGAGCTCTCCAAAATGGCAAATGTGTAATCTCATGATGTATATCTTGCATACATTGAAGTGGTGGTTCATCAGGTTCATCTCATAAAATCATAAACATTAGTGTTATTGAAAACTAAATGTGATTATGCTGAGTAAGAGAGTGAACATTTGGAATCATATTGTTGTTACTCTAGTTTGATTGATTATGTTGTTCAATGATGTATTTCAAAAGAGTTTGAATCAACTATTATTTGTTTATTCAGTTAATTAACCTAAAAGTATATTTCAAAATCTAATGTTATTAGATCTATATATTTGTTAATCATGCATCACAGATTATAAGATCTCGTGTTATTCAATTTTATATTTTAAATTAGTCACTAGAATTTAATATTATTCAAATGCAAATCTTTTCATATGAAGTCATAAGAAATAAAATTCTTCAAATTAGATTCTTATGAGTAAATTCATTAGAGTAGATTCTTATGAGTTTAAATCAACTATTATTTTTTTATTCAACTAATTAACCTAAAAGTATATTTCAAAATCTAATGTTATTAGATCTATATATTTGTTAATCATGCATCACAGATTATAAGATCTCGTGTTATTCAATTTTATATTTTAAATAAGTCACTAGAATTTAATATTATTCAAATGCACATCTTTGCATATAAAGTCATTAGAAATAAAATTCTTCAGATTAGATTCTTATGAGTAAATTATTTAAAACTAAATCCAAAGTAAATTGTAAATGATTTAGAAAATTGACACACATAAAATCATTTTAATTAACCATCAACTGTTAAAACTTGTTGATTATAACACTTTAATAATAGAAGTTAGAATCAAGGATTAAATAACATTCCCTAAAATTTTGTGATATATGAAATACTAAACACTAAACACTAAATCAGTGAGTTTATTTTAAAGATTGTTATAAATTTTGTCAAATAATTGATATTGTCATTGTAAATATGAATGCATTGTTTCTATATTTATATTCTTAAAAAAAATTTGTAATAGACATCTACAAACAAATAATTTTTAAAATCTTATAAAATAGCTTCAGTTTAAAATATTTTTGACACAAGTTATAATTATAATGCCTTTGGATTTTGTACTAGTGTTGCCCATTTTTTTCTTATTAGCTTCCAACAGTACCATATATATAATTAGAAAGTTCTCTCTATTTAAATTATTCATTTAAACAAAACAAAAACCCATTCTATTAGTTTTTTTAAATTTTAAAGTGTTGTTGAAAGCAAAATGTGATTATGTTGAATAAGAAAGTGAACAGTTGGAATTTTAAGTTTGATTGATTATGCTATTTGATGATGTAGTTTAAAAGAGACAAGATTTAACCATATTCTTTTGTTTTTCAACTAATATTTTAAAACTATGTTTCAAAATCTAATGTTATTAGATCTATAATTTAATCATGCATCATAGATTGTAAACTCGCATGTTGTTCAAATTTCTAGTTCAAATTAGTCACTAGAATTTAAAATTATTCAAAACTAAATAGTTTTGAAAATATTTACATATGAAGTCATTTAAAATAAATTTCTTCAATTTTTATGAGTAATTTATCTAAAACTAAATCCAAAGTAACGTGTAAATATTGTAGGAAATTGACAGTCATAAATTCATTTTAAATAACATACACTGTTAAATCTTGTAGATTATAATACTTAAATAATAGAAGTTACAATCAAGGATGAAATAATAGTCCCTAAAACTTGTGATCAATGAATTCTAAACATTAAATCCATGATTTTATTTTAGAATGATTGCTTTAAATTTTGTCAAATAATTGTTATTATCATTATAAAATATTAATGCATTTGTTTCTATTTTTATTTTCTTATACTTATTTGTTTTCTTTTGTAATAGACATCTCTACAAACAGATAATTTTCAAGATCTTATAAAATAGTTTCAGTTTATAAAATCTTATAGATACAAGTTACAATTATAATACCTTTGGATTGTGTACTAGTGTCGCCCATTTTTTCTCATTAGCTTCCAACAGTACCATATATATAATTTGAAAGTTCTCTCAATTTAAAATGTTCATTTAAACAAATCAGAACTCATTATGTTTTTTTAATATTAGAGTGTTGTTGAAAGCTAAATGTGATCATGTTGAATATGAGAGTGAACATTTAGAAATTTAAGTTTGATTGATTATATGCTATTCAATGATGTATTGTAAAAGAGCTCAACCATAATCTTTTCTTATTCAACTAATAATTTCAATTATGTTTCAAAATCTAACGTTATTAGATCTATATTTGTTAAGCATGCATCATAGATTTCAAAATCTTGTGTTAATTCAATTTTATATTTCAAATTAGTCACTAGAATTTAATATTATTCAAAACCAAATAATTTTGAAAATGTTTGCATATAAAGTCATTTGAAATAAAATTCCACATATTTTTATAAGTAAATTATTTGAAATTAAATTCAAATTAAATTGTAAATAATTTAGAAAATTGACATACAGAAATTCATTTTAAATAACACCAACGGTTAAATCTTGTATAGATTATAAACTTTAATAATAGAGGTTAAAATAAATGATCAAATAACACTCCCTAAAACAATGAATCATCATTTTAGATGTTCTATATTTATAGCAAACAATGAATCATCATTTTTATGGTTGTAAGTTAAATTTAGATGCTTTATATTTATAGCAAACAATGAATCATCATTTAGTATATGTATCATTAAAATAATGGTCAACATATATATTTTAAGAAAATGTCTTCACATGATTTGTATATGGAAAAAAAATTCTATTAAAAAGAATGAGATGGTTAATCTTTAGTATTAGGGAGTTGAGAGCTTTTAATATGAATCATCACCGTGGAGATAGATAGGTCTGATAAAGGTTTTGTTTTTATGTTTACATAATCTATTATTCAGAGTGTATTTTGGGTTTTTTTTTTGGTAAGATGTTAAGATAAGTGTATGTTGGTTTGTTTGAATCTCGATTGTTTTTTTTTCCTTTTTTGTCTATGAAACCGTTTTAATCATCAAAAATAACGGTCTCAAAATTCAATCTTTTGCAAGTAGTTTTTTGTGCATCTCTCCGAAGATGACTTTGTCATTCTGATCAAACCGAAACAAAGAAAGCAAATCAGGACAAAAGAACAGTAAAGTATTTTAGACTAATCTCCTTCAGATAAGAGAGCATGTTTGGTGTTGACTCATGAAAGTCAGGTCCTCTGAAATCCATTACAGCATCTGGAGCTTAAATGTAGTTGATTGTCGGATAAACTGGATCCCCACCCCAGGATATACTGCAAGAAACCAAGAATGTTAATAATCTAAACACATTTGAATATCTATACTGAGCTTATTAGCTAATCGCTCCATGTACAGGTGTAAGACAGCGAATTTGTGAAGAAAAAAACATGGGCTCTAATTAAGGTCCACTAATAATGGACCTTATGAAATTGAATGCTCAAAGCCTGTTGGAGAAACTTTATTGATTGTGTAGCAAACACTCGCAAGAACAAAACAAGATGTCTTCCTTTTAGTTTTTTGAACAAACAACCAGATGTCTTCTATGGTTATGGAAATGTTGAAAACAGTGGTTTTTACTTTTTAGAGAAAATTTACCACAATTATAATTAATTATATTTTTTCAATTATGTCTTAATTTTCTAACAAATTTCTGCAAAGAAAACAAGAAGTTCGAATTGACATTTAACTAGACTATCAATATAATTTATTACTTTTCCTTAGATCTTTAGATAATTTTCAAAATGTTCGATTGGGTTCTATCATTTAAAATCTATAATCCAATAAACTATTTTAAAAACGAAATGATGATACAAAAAACAAGAAACTTACTGAAATTCGAATACAGACAAATCTTAGTTTTGAGTTATGATATATAGTTTTGTCTTTACTCATAATAGAAGAATTATGTGGGTTCTACAATGGACCAGTAAAATAATACACTGTAAAAACAGGTGACCAGCAAAAGAAATGTGTTAATACGAATACATCAGTCAGTCATATAGCTAAAGCCAAGAAATCAGAAGAAGAAAAAAAAAAAAACAGAAGGCAAAAAAATGAGGTTAGACCTTTAGAAGCTGTGATCTCCTTGATTAACTACAAATTTACAATTATATCATAAACTAAATACGGTCCTCCTATATTATTTGCATTGTGCCTGTGCTAACGAAGAAAACAAGAAAGGAAATTTGATTTGGATTTTGGACGCAAGGTGAGTGTCAATAGGATAATGTGCCAATGTGGTCTGAACCAATATTAATGAGTCTGACCAGACACATCATTGACATTACTGTATTTATCACAGGCCTAGTTTTAACCTAATAATATCTTCATGGTCCTCAGTTTAATTGTTTAAACTCACAAAACGACGATAACTATTTATTATTATCCATGGACCAAGTTTGTTTTTTTTTTTTTGCTTCTGAATTGTTGCAGAGAAAGACCACGTAAGACTATAACCACAAAGGTCTGACTTGGCACAAGTTTCAGTGTCCCGCACGCGTCTAACGTCACCTTTGAAAACTATTCGTGCAACGAGACTCTCTATGGGGCGTCGTTTCTCTCAAAAGCACTGAGAAAAAAACTGTATGTTTGATGCTTTTGTGACCGTTAATAAATGGAGAATGGCAAACTGGAATTCTCGTCAACCTTTTCTCCTACATAATTCACTTCCACAAGTAACTGGAACAGAATCTCACAAGTGCCGACATGTCCTAACCGCCACGTGGCGCGTAGTCCTCTTTTGCTAAACAAATGGAGTAAAAGTAGAGAGAGATGTGTAATGTGTGTGAGAATGTTACATGTATTTGTGGAGGCTGTTTTACTACTGCTAGGAGAATAAACCCCTCCACGAGTACAGAGGAAATTTGGACATGTCATAGGCATTCACCAGATGTGCATGCACGCACACAAACAAATGAACAATAAATTTCAGTAGTTGAAAAGTTTTCCTCTTTAATGGGGATGTACCATTGCTTATATACCAATTTTTTCTCATGGTAATGGTGATCACGATTGCTGCATTCGTTTCATATTATTGCATTGAGATTGAATTTAAAACTAAATCACACTACTATATAGTAATATTACCAAAGGAGTGGTGGGGGGCAGAGAGAGAGAGGACAAGAGCGGGACAGTGGCATAAATCAGTCTGGTGAAGCTGTCCCTTGTGCTGTTGGGTACATCCCATGTGTTGTCACACTTCTTTCTTTTATACATTAATACCTAAACAAAGCATGTTATTCTTTAGGATCTCAATTATTAATTACAATTATTGTATACTCAATTCATTCCTATCTTATGTCATGAAACACTTTTGTTCGTGACTATTAGTCTCATGATTTAATATATAGTTATTTATTGTACATATAAAACATCCAATCACCTACGTTGTTCCATTGTGTTTGAGTTGTAAGGAGATTAACAAATAAACATAGAAGGTATCACTTCTCGGGCCAAAACCGTTTGCAAGTAAAACATTGGTAACAGAAATGCAGCGAGAAGTTTGATACCATTTGCCAGTATGTATCACACACATCAAGAAAAAGGAGGGCTAACTAGTTATCCAGTTTTCTAAATACTGTTCCTAATTAAGTGGGAAGTTTCTTGGGTCCACGTAGGCAAGTGAGATTTATGTTAACCTAGGTTTCTGCAGAAAACACCTCTCCCCAAAAGAAGACTTTGACTTTTGAGTTAATATTATTTTATTTTTTCAAATTGTTATCAGTAAAATTCATCATTATCTAGTTATTTTGAAGCTTCTGGTGCCGAGAACTGATTATAATTAACAACGGTACAACGTGGTGGTAATCTTGTGTGTGGTCCATGTTTACACATTTTAGGAGAGACAAAACATATATGCATTGTCCAAAACAATTTGTATTGAATTGTCTAATCATTTGACATTTGAGCTTTATTGTTTTCTGTTTCACTCCTTTCAAGTAACTACAGTATTAGTCACCATTTTCACATTGATGTGGTTATTTCGTTTCTTATTATGAAATCATTCCATTTAATTTCAGTGCCTGCTACTAAACTCTCTCTCTTTTTTCTCCTAACACTCTGTTTTCTTGCTTGGTAAAATTAAGAGAACAATCATACCGGTATAGACAGACCTTTATAGTATATAACTATCTATATTTAGAACACTATATAAAGAACAATCTCATCAGACCGAACATTTATAAATACACTTATTTGTTTGCACTTAGCATTATACTATGTAGATTTTCTTGACTCTAGAGAAACACGTGTTAAGATAATATTTGGTCTAGGTTAATGTGAATACACTATTCATGCATACATATATACATTTAACAAGAGAGGTAGAAAAATTAAGCAATGTTGGTTGGTTGGTTGGTTGGTTGAATAAGTACTTTCTTCGTTAAGTCTCGACGTAGTGAATGCATAACTAGAGCAAGTACCTAAGTTGTTTTTGTTACTTACAGAAGATAGACAAAACATCTCATCTATCTAACTCTTTGTTACTCTTTATTCGGACCATTCCTCTTTACGCAATCCAAAGGTAAGAAGATTTTAGTTAGTTTCTAGATTGCCACATTATGCGATGGATGAAGTTGAGAACATGCTTACAACATGTCCAAAAATTTTAGCTGAATTATTCGCCTACTTGCTCTAATTACAGGGTTTTAAATATCGAATATAGAATCTGATCATACAAAATTTTTGGTATCCACGGTAAAGTGAATTTAGGTGATGAGATCCGTTTATGGCATGGAACAAAATAAAACCACCTTACTAGAAGGATCTCGTCTCATACTTTAAAACCAAGACAGAACAATTCCTCTCACTTCCGTAAAATAATTTTTGTGGTCTCTTCGTTTGAAAATGGTCAGGACTCGTAAAGCATTTTACCACTCTTATAAGGATAAAACCCCCTTATGGTTTAAACAAATAACAAAATATGACTTCAGTGTGAACCAATTGTCAAAAATAGGAATCTTCCTTTTATTTTCTTATACCCGTTGAACTAAAAAGTTTAGGCGTGGCCACGAGTTGTATAATATAAAGTATTGCGATGTAAATTTTAATCATGCCGGTAAGATATGTTGACAAAATGGTCAATAATATAATGCTATACCGATAAACTGTCGTTAATTAGACATCAATACATCATGTTACGATGCTAAGATGTTCCCAGCTCCCTAAGATTTAATAGCTATGAATATATTAATCTAGATTTATCAAATTTGTTATATAAATCGCGTGAGAACTTATCTGATTTAAAATATTGAAACTCAGATAAACGATTTTTAAAAGAAATTAAGGACATCATTAAGGGAATATGTACAGCTAAAACAGCACAAGGCAGTCGCTAAAAACCTGGCACCGACTTGAACCGACTAACACGTGATGCTAACGCTAATCTCTAACGTTGTTTTTTCAAAAGAAATCGAACGCCGCTGGTTTGCAACTACTCCTACCACTAAACGTCGCCGACTTCTTCGGTCTTCTGACGTCGGAGGGAATCTCAGGCGGAGTCATCGTACGGATAAGCGCAAAATTTAGGCCTTTGAAAAACGGATGCACTTTAACCTCCGCCGCACCTCGCCGTGACCCGAGCCGTTTACTCGGATCCTTGTTAAGCAACCCGGAGATCAAACTCCGCGCGTGAAGCTCAAACATCGTCGCCGGAGAATCCGTCGGAAAACTCAAAGGTCTTTTCACTATGTTACGTAGGATGACGTCATTACTCGGCGCGGCGAACGGTGTCCGACCGTATATTATCTCGTACAAGAATACTCCGAAGGCCCACCAGTCAACTGCGTTTCCATGGGACCCACCCGAGGCGACTTCTGGTGCCACGTACTCATGAGTTCCAACGAAGGAACCGGACCGGGCGGTAACCGGTTCAGCCACAAAGAGACGGTTCGGTTCTAGCGTTCGAATCTTTTTGGACCGTAAGACGCGGTTGAAAAGCTTGGCGAGACGAGTGAGTCGACGCGGGGAAGAAGAGTGTGGTTGATGGTCCGGCGTGGATGAGGAGGACTCAACGGCGGCGATTGAGTCGGAGCATAAGGAGAGGTCAAAGTCAGAGAGCATGATGTGACCGTCGGATTTAACTAAGATATTTTCAGGCTTGAGGTCTCTGTAGACGATGCCCAACATGTGTAGATATTCTAACGCCACTAGAACTTCAGCCGCGTAAAATCTGTTACAACATTATTACAAAAAAATACAGTTATTTATATAAACATGTAAATAATATTTATATAAACTTTTTTTTGACATAATTCGTTAAACATGTAACAGAAAAAGAAAATCATAATTATTTGGTTGAAATAGACTTTTCATGACATATTCAAAGAACTGAAAAGGCCGACATGATTAGAACAGGTCTGTTATTACAGAAGAATGCATGCAAGTTCGTACACATTGTCTGAATTTTATGTTATTTTATTTTTTTAAATATAAAAATAATATAAATTTTATTTAATTTTTACCTGGCGGAGGAGAGGGAGAATCTGTGGTGAGGCTGTTTGTGACGGAGAGAATGCAAGTCTCCACCGGAGCAATACTCCATGACGATGCAAGAGAAATGCGAAGCTTCAAACTCGGCGTAAAGAGTCGGCAAAAACGGATGGTCGAGCATCTTCAAGATCTTCTTCTCCATCTCTGCTCTGTGCACCTTCTTCTTCATCGCGAGCGCTTCTTTATCCACAACTTTCATGGCGAAATACGAGCTCCGGCTCTCCTCCTGGTCTCCGGCGAGACGGCATAGGTAAACGGTTCCGATATCTCCGGCGCCGATGCGACGCATGAGGCGAAAGTCTCTGAACGTTAGGCCGTGTTTCCGCCTTCGTCGGATCTCTGTGTAAGCGAAGTCTGAGGATCGGTGAGGTTTGAGAGAGAGGCAGCTCTCTTCCTCGGGGACTTTCACGGTGGTTGACGGCGGCGCGTCGAAAGATAGCCGGCTGAAACTGCTGCAGCTCTCTGTTCCGCTGCTAATTGGTGAGTTTGTTGTTTCTAAGCTCATGTCGCCGTCTGATTCTAGTAACATCGTCGGAAATCAAATTGGAGAAATGTGTAGAAAATAGGAATTTGAAAGAAGTGTTTGTGTTTTAGAGAAATAAGTTTTTGAAGTTGAGAGAGAAAGATGGAAGAAGGAGAGGTGTTCGGGTTTAGAGAGAGGCGAGAGAGTTGGTGGTGGAGTATTTATGCGTGTGGAATGTTAATTAGAAACAAAGCTGTAACAGTAAAACGCTCTTTTGAACGGTGTGGTTAATTATTGTGTTAAGACTTTGTTTACTTGATTACACTTTTCAACGCAAAGAGAGCAAAGAGACCTTGATGGTGTACGCGGTTGTGACACGTGTAGCACGTGCCTCACGATGCAGCAACAGTAGCTTCCTTCCCTTTGTTTTATTTATCTTCTTGTTGCTTCTGATATGGATTTAAAATTTGGGAGTTCTTTTTTGTTTGTCATTTATTAGATTAATGACCAAACTGCAACATTTTTTACAACAAAGCCAGGCTATTTTTTTTTGTTAAACGTGGGATGTTTTAAACTGATGCCCTTTTGATAAAAAATAAAAAAAAACGAAACTCAAATCAATTCCTAAGAAACTGGTTGATCGGTAATAGGCAAATTCGATTAAACTTGATGTGTTTTAAGCTGAGATCCACGCCAATCTCTAAAAGGCTGGTCTACCAATGATAGACAAACTCGCTTGTCGTACATGTAACATGAATATCTAAACCGTCTGACCATACATATAGATAATCTAAGGATAGATTTCAGCTTAGGAGCAAATGTTTCATTCATTGGATGACAATTTATTCATAATGGTCATATTTGAAGAGTATAAGTTGACTAATTCCTAACAATAATAAGTATATTTTTATCTAACTATAATATGTATTAGTTCTTGAAATTTAAAATAGTCTTATTTCGACTTTAGCATGTGACCATTACATGTTAAGTCTTTTTATGTTCAAAAGAACACTTTCCCACTAAAAGAACACTTTTGTTATGCGAATTGTATTCAGAAAATGACATAATAAAAATATTAACACTAGCCATAAGGGTACGTATTATGATCAGTTTATTGTTTCTAATCCTTAGTAATTTAGTATTGTACAAATATAATATATACTGACAATAGACATGCCTAACTATCATTAAAGACGATCTAAACGCTGGAAGGGACCCAAATATATACTAGGATGTATTTGGCTTTGTGTGGCTTCATGTTATGTTACGTTCCAAGATTTTAATTTTGGATGCAAGAAAAAATGTTTATATATTAGGTTTGGGTCTGGTTGATTCTATTAATGTAAATATGAGATGTCATTTACCTAATTTTTGTTTGATTCCGCTCCACCTCCTAGATTTTGTGTGGTGATACACAAATTTTTAACTTCTCTCAAATCATGTGGATTTGATCACTGTGACATGGCTTATTTTGTTTGTCCATAATACACTTTGATATAAAATCTTATTCTCGTTTTGAATACCTTGTTTGATCGTATTATACAGTCAAAGTATTATTTTGTTTTATGATCAATGTATTCATTTTCTACATACGTGTTAGCTTTAATTTCTGAAACGAGCTCGAAAAACGGAATCACTCCAGTTAAAAGAAGCGTAGACGAACCTTTAATGTTTTGAGAATTTAAATGAATGGGAAGTATATGGAGACGTAGCTTAATTTTCATGCACAATCAATTTTCCATAAGCTTAAGAGTAAAATGGGCAAACATAAATCTGCATAACGCATATGATTCAGTTAGGCATATTACATATGCTTCTCTCCTTGACTATCCTAAAAACACGTTTTAAATCAATATATTTCGAATATAGTATTTATGATTTTTTTCTTTCAAGTGCAAACATCATTCTGGATTATAGATCAGTTTCCCTAAAGTTTAGTTTTAATTAATCATACGCTAACATCTTGAAATATTGAGAAAATGGTTTGATTGTTTGGTGGAAGAGGGACAAAGTCGTAATTGTGCCATCTAAGAGACAAAACATAAGCTGACCTCTGAACTCTTGTTTTCCTTTAAATCCCATATAGATATTCCTTTCCTCGTTGGTTCGTAAAGACAACAACTGTTCCGTTACTTATATATTCTCAAGCTATTAGCAAAGTGTTTGGTCACCAATTTAACTATATCCCGACTATGAACCAACTTAAACTACATCGAATGACTTACTGTATCTTGTGGGTCCATTCATTGTACGGATCTTTGCCACATCACTCCCATTACTACTCCCTTCGAATCCATTTTTAAAGCTTATCAGGCTATTTAAACCGCTTGTTTTGGTTTTAAAACTGTAAATATTCTATAACGGATGATGTATATGAACTTATGAAAGGCTTAGCTTCTTCTAAGTGGATCCTTTAATTAGAATATTAAAGATAGGATCGTAGAGGCATGAAGAGATTAACTAAAACTGTCCAAGTAATTAAAGCATAGGATGTGAGAAAGACATGCGGCAACATTTAGGAACTGCGGGTCCAATTCCTCTCTGAGGCGACAGCTTTTGGGTCCAAGCATAAATTGGAAGCTAGTAATTAATTTGTTTGGTTTATTGTTAAGGACAAATGTAAATAAATTCCTGAAATATTATTGATTGATCTAAAAAAGACACATGCTACCAAACAAAAAAGAAAACTTCTGTGAATAGAATAACAGATCATGCAAATTTAGTCCATTTTAAGTAATATTTTATATTTTTATTATATATTTTTACATTACCTTAAGCAACTTTTATCATTGGTTGAAATAATTTAATTTAGATAATGATACTATTTTATATACTACTAAAATTTATAAATGAGAGAGAGTTAAATTGCATCAAGTATTTGAATATATATATATATATATATATACATAATCATTTGGATATAAAATTTTAAATTTTAAATATTATCCTTTGACTGAAATTAGATCAAATTTTGATTTCCATATAATTTTCTTAACTTTAGTATTAAATAATAATAATGTATAAATATACAATGTTGTTTTTACTATTATCACATTCAATCTCAAAAATTTAAATATATTGAACGATGTAATTTTGGTAAGACCGGTTATGAGCACCACTGAATCAAACATTTGTTTTGGTTCCCGAATTTACAAAACTATTATATATAAATTTCACCACGGAAACATATATGTGTTTATTGAATTTTTAGTTAAATTAACCTAAAATATTTATAACCCTCAAATTCGACTCTAAAATGCAGTCATCATATTATTTTCATATTCGCTAAACGCATATATGTTCTCGTGAACATTCTCTAGCAGAACTACTATGAGTGGAATGGAATCTCTTTTTGTTTTTGTCATATAAGATTTCAAAATTTAAATCTTATTTTTTAGTAAAATTAGATCAGAATTTGATTTTCATATAATTTTCTTAACTTTAGTATTAAGTAATGATAATGTATAAATAAATACACAATGTTGTTTTTACTATAGCCACATTCAATCTCAAAAATTTAATTACTGGTGATTATTGAACAATGTAATTTTGGTAAGACCGGTTATAAACACCACTAGATCAAATTAACATTTGTTTTGGTTCCCTAGTTTTTACAAAATATTATATATAAATTGCATGGTCCTGAATTTATTGAATTTTTAGTAAAATTAACCTAAAGTATTTATAACCCTCAAATTAGACTCTAAAATTCAGTTACTCTAATTTTCATATTCGGTTAAAGGCATAGATGTTCCTGTGAACATTCTCTAGCTGTACTACTGAGTGGTATGGTATCTCTTTTTTTTTTCTGGTCAACTAGTGGTATGGTATCTAAGGTGGTACATACCACTCTTTTTGGAAGTTTTAGTGCAACATCATTTTTAACATTTCTTTTGTTTGTGTACCATCATTTTGTACCATTTCATGTAGATTTTGGTGACTGAATTCATACAAGATAGTAAACTTCTTACCACAGATGAAATGCATTACCAATCAAAGCCTATAATTATCCAGCAATGATATTTTGTCAACTAGTTGAAATACATTTATATTCATGAAATGGAAAATAACTTCAAAACAAATCTATTGGAAATGCGATTGTGCAGGGAGGCGATTAAACTAGAATATATAGGAAGCAAGCCCCACGGGTTTGTTAAAAAATGTTGGGTGCCATAAAAAGGTGCAGTAGAAAGTGTAATAAATATTGATATTTTCTTATAAAATATACTAAGAACTGCACCATGTCGAATTATTTACGTTTCTCAGGAATACATGGATGCTTAAAATACTATATATATACATGCATAGATACTTCATAATATATATCATATCTACATAAACTTAAACACTTGATTAGATATGTCATGTATACACATATACACACTTCATTGTCACATTTTATACACATATTACATATAAACAAAAAAAAAAGAAGAAGACATGGCAAGTGAATTGCTCGTGGGTATGTCAAAACTTTAAGATTGAGAATGATTAATAGAATAATAGATACGTGTTTCGAAAAAAAAAAGAATAACAGATACATATATACACATACACACTACTCACTACGTATGCATATAGGTCTGTATACTTTTTATTTGTTAGTGTTGAAGAACAACATAAAATCGGTAGACTTTTCTTTATGAAAGTGACCCAAATCATATGACTTGTTTGATATCAGCTGGGAAACTGACCAATAATTTCTTAATCAATATTAAGAATTAAGGTCCACATCATCGGCTAAAAATTGTCACATGGCATGTGTGATAATGTTATATATATCTGGACTTTATCGAGCATGAGTTAGACTAGTAGGGTTTCAAATACGATGAAAATGATTCAATACTTAATTAAGCATCTCCCCATAACCGAATTGTATTATTAAATCGATGGTGGCTCTCTTTCTATTTTAAATTTATATGTTAATTTTGTTCCTCTTAATCTCTTAAATTCGAGCATGGTGGGATAAAATATCTACAATGTATATAGAGATATTGAAAATAGTTGATTCCCAAAGTTAGACTGCAGATTTGGTGAAACAAATAAAAACTATGATATTATGGAATTTGATTAGACCAATGTTTTGAACACTAATTTCTTTCCATGTTTGTTGTAGACTTGTAGTAGTACTAAAGAAATAATTTGTTAATATGTTTTTTTTAAGAATTACTGATATGCATGTTAAATCTTTTTATGTTCAAACGAACACTTTTTCACTAAAAGAAATCAAACAATGCTTACAAAAAAAAATCAAACAATCTTGATTATTATTACAAAAGGCACCATCAAATATTGTTAGAAACTATTATAAATGATATCTGAAAAGAACTAAAAAGTAAGATAAAAATGTTTTCGCCCACAGTATGCAAATGACTACCGCTAAAGAAGTTTTCTTTTTTACCGATAAAGAAGTTTATGTCTACATTTCCAAATTTTGTTAGTTTAGTCCAAAATACAAACTAGTGATTTAAAAAGATTTCTGCAAAGTATTTTAATGTTAGTATCATATTACATTTTAGTATATATGCACAAAGTATAAATGTAAAGGCGTGCTTATTGGAAATTTAACAATCCTTTATTGGCTCTGTTCTTTTTTGTCTCGCTGCTGCACCGTTCGGTAGCTGGAGATTAACACTGTACGGTGAAAAAATTCTTCTTCTTCTTCTCTATGTCGTTTGAATAAGACGCTAAACACATAGGGACTGGAAATTCAAAAACTTTGATGACGCTATAAAATCTAGCGACACAAAAAAACAAAGGATGCGGATGTTTCTAATAAATCCGGAGATATCAATTAGAAAGACGATGGTTGATTTTTTGTTTTCATTTTATAATTTTAATTGTTGGACGATGCCGCAGTGACAACAAAAAGAAAAGGCCCATTGCCAAAACAAGATCTCTTAAGATTTGATGCGTATTTTATGTTGAAAACAAGATTATAAAGAAAACTTTAATCACTAATAGTAAAGGTAAGTAAAGGTAAATGTCAACATGTGAGATCGTGTGGACCACACGGCATATAGTACTAATTTTAAGCACCCTGGATTTGGTCTATACTCTATACTAAATCCAGACCAGACACTGTTTGGTATCTACTTAAAAAAACTAAAACTATCTACTTGGGTAAAAGGAAAAAACAATAACCCTATAATTGATAACACAAATCTTTAAACCATGCTGAAAAACAGATCGGTAAGATCTCTCTGTTTAATATTCTCTAAGTAATCTCTCAAGATTAATGCAAGTGTAAATAAGTAAGCATCTTCCACAAATTATGTGATGTACGTTTCTCATTGGATCTTTGGCGATTCTGAATATTTTACAATTAATTTATTCTACTTATTTACAATGGTCAAAACTTAAGAATTAAATCAACTTTGTTGGTAATTTTCAGCATTAGAATCAGTCAAACAAACTCATTATTACATCATAAGAATTAGACCAACTTTCTGAATTGGGATGATGGCAAAACCTTTTAATAAAGTATATGCATATTTAATACGCTTTCCTTCTCGTTTTATGTGTCTCTTTTAGTTTAGTAGTAACAATTAGCGTCAAAAACTTTGGACGGAAATTATTGCATGAAAAAGTGGATACATAGGATTAGACCTAGACTACCTATCCACCTTGATCAGACCTAATCACGTTTTAATAATTCGTGATGAATATGAGACATATAATAAAACCACTTTCCTAGAAGATCATAATATAAGGAGGGAAAAACGAGTTTAATTAGTATAAACATAAATATATTACGGAAGGGAAGTTACGTGAGGGTTGGAAGTTATCACTTCTCTTGCTGCTGTTGTTATGTTGATATTTTAATAAGTTAGATAAGATTATCAATTGAGTAATTATTTAGTAAGACTTTAGTAATCAAGAAGGCAAACCGGCCTCCAATATTCCCGCTGCCATGGTAAGCCGACACACGGACATAATGTGTCCAGAAAACAGTTTGAAGTATTTTTATGGAATTAGTAATAAGAAATGGCTAGATCTATAATATCTTCAAAAATCATGGTGCCAGCTTATTCACCAAACGAACATAACGCATATTTAACTATCTAAAATGGAATAAGTAAGTAGATAACAACCAATGCCAGAAAGAAAAATAGAATAGTACATGATAATCAAAGCAAATAATAGAGAAGAATGCTAAAAACTAGTAGTAGTAGAATATAAATATTGTTTAAACCGAGATAAACTCGTTCGAATATATAACTTAAAATAAATTAATAGATCCTGTATGTTTGAGTAGATATAGTCATAGACTTGTAGGCAAAGCCAAAGGCACCTAAATTGGAAAAATCATAGAGAATCCAACTTCCCCCCTTGGAATTCGACAATATGGTTTATGATTTAAGAAAATAATATAACATGTTAATTGTGTATTTTAATATGTTATTACTCCAAAACTGTTGGCATTGTTCCCATGTCTCATCCAATAATGTAATCTCTCCGATTAACGTCATGAACTGTTTTCACATCAAACCAATAGATTCTGCGGGCCATTACTCGTATATTAAGATAAATAATAAACTTTAAAATGTACTCATATGATGTTAACAGTATTTTTATTTGAGCAAATATGTTAACAGTTTATAATGCAGTCAAACATATAAAATTTGTCTTGGATATGGTGCTAATCAAAGTAATAACCATATATGTAAACTATAATGAGAATGAAATTTGATTCAGGAGTCAAACGTTGCGTCTAACTTAAAAATCATAGCGTCCTTCAAGATGTGATATTCCAAAATTTTCTCCTCGTTCATCTAATGCCATTAACTTCACTCACATGATGATTTCAGCATTTTTCATGGACTCCCCTCCACTTAAGTTAACTGAAGTTACGAGTTTGATCATTGGTTTTGAAGTTTTTTTTCTTCATTTTGTACTATTTTGTTTAACAGAGAGTAAAAGCCTAATTGGCCTTACACACAATCTTATGTTAATCTTATTTAAACCCAATGAATTTGTTTTTTTTAAAGGTTAAAATAATTCAAAAATACGTTTTGTATGATGAATGCATATTTGCATTGCAAGCTTGCAGCATTCTTATAGAGCTTTTAACAATTAAAAACGGAAATTGATGCTGAGGACTTATGTTATTGCGAACCAAATTTTTAGAGCTCTATCGTATTTCCCCCCACCTTGTTGTCTAGTAGTGACTATCCTCCTTTTCACTCCGTGTTGACAAAGTTTACCAACCGGGCTGAGTCCTGAGGGTTCTCCGTGTTTCCTTACGTTTTTTTTTTTGTTGAAAAAACCCAAATATCAGAAGATGAAGAACATGTCGATAACAAGCCGGCCTTTTGTTTTAAGTATCCAAAATCTAGAGGAGATACGCGATTATGATCAATGAATATATCATTGTCGAGTAGACAGCTCTGGAGGTTATCCTACCCAATAATTAAGACAAGGATTCGCTCACATGTATACAATGTTTGTTGAATTAATGCGCTAAGCACAAGACGCTTATTGATAAACCCAAGTATACATCTCAACGTGCTTTTTCTTGTTATGAAGGTGTCGTGTCGTCTATCTACATTTCAAATATCCATTCATCGAATCTGACTTAAGAATTACATCCTTGTTAGATGGCAAAAATGTTATATATCTTTAACAGTTAGACCAAAAAATATGTTCCCGTTATTTATTACCCTAAGAGATAAGTTGCATGGAACCACAAAAGACAACAATTGAGAGCAACGGCCATGACTTCAAGGCTGAGCAAGTAAAAATAATAAAATAAATCATTTTAGTAGTAAATAACTTCTTTTTTTTTTGTCAACTAGTAGTAAATAACTAAATATAAAAAAAGGGTTTCTTACACTGTGATCTCAAGCCTGTGATCTCAAACCGTCTAATGTACCTGTGATCACAAGCCGTTAGAGCCTTTAATTTCGCTCATCCTTTAGTTAGGTTTGTGATCTCAAGCCGTCTAATGTACTCCGTGATCCAACAATTGTGTTTGTGTCGCTGGCTTCTAGCCAGTGTGAATGTTCTGCTAAGTTTTTGTTACACTTAATATCTACAACTTTAATATTGCTTTATTATTACTTATCTCTCCTAAAAGAAAACAGTTTGCTATTGACACATGATAAGCTAGGAATCATCATCGTCCTTCCTGAAAAACATATTCTTAACCTTAACCAAAGTTATTACTTATTAGCACTCGTGAACTTAATTTTTTTTTATGCAAAGAAATTAAAACTTTGTTATGTTCTTGATACATAGAATAGGTACTTAGGATCTTGAAAGCTCAGAAACACAATCGTACCCTCTTCAGATTTAATGACACAGGATCTTGAAGCACTTGTGATGCAATTTAGGAGGTGGTCAAAGTTGTGAACATGAGTTTCTCTATAGTCGTTCATATACAACAAATAAAAAAACTCAATGCTGTAGGCTGTAGCACAAAGAAAGAAACAAACATCAAGAAGCAAAAGCTCCCATGATCTCAAGAAAGGGAATGGGCCTACTTTTAGAGCCGAGATTCATTAGAATCTTGGGATGTGGTGGAAACATCTGTAGCTGTAGTTTGGCCATGAACGGATTCAAACCCATTGGCAAATCGTTCGCAAATACAATGAGCACCTGAAAGACATTGGGAAGGCTTGATTTGAGGTTGTCCAGTGCCATTCTCCTACTAACATCGACCGAGTTCAAGTACTTAGCTTTCTCAATGTCCACTCGTTATCTCAAGGCTTCGATCTAGCTTTTTTGTTTGACAACGGATGCTTAAATTAAATAATTAAGAACATAGTTTGTAAGTTAGTGAAAATATAAATCTAGCTTTTTTGTTTGACAACGGATGCTCAATTCTATTTTTGTGAGAGCTACGTGTGTTGTAACTAGATAATTAGTGAATTTACGTCCTTCGTTGTACTTTGCATAGTTGCATACATCGGTGGCTTTCAAAGAATCAGTTTTACTAGGCTACCTTATGTGTGTTCTTAGTCTCATGCGTCCTATTTTTTGTTTTTTGTGTTTTTTTTTGGCTTTTGACAAGATTATATTAATTCTTGTTCAACACTTTAAGCTGATTCCATGGAAGCAAGCTCGAGAGCTCAAAATGAAGAGGATGATGAATAGAAAGTTTGTTATTCAGCTCAAATGTCGGTTACGTACAAACCTTTCCTTCTATACATGATTAAGCAAAAGGAAACTTAACCAAGATTAACCATAATTAATCTAACTAAACTGGACTCTTAACTGATCTAAATTATATCCAATAGATCATCTTATTTCTTGACGTGTACGCTTTGGTAGTAAATCTCTCAATATGTAAAATAAATCAAACTTGTATAGGTCAATGTTAAATTTACATTTTTTGTTAATAACTAAATATTCCTAAATTAGACTTGTAAATATGCTCACCACAAAGCATTACTTGAAGTTAAGAAACAAGAAAACCTAAAGAAAGAGATCAGTCAATTATGGAGCAGAAGCTTATTGTAGACCGTAAGGAGTCTTCATTGAAGACTGTCACTTTTAATGACATAGGTGTCTACGCCTCATTTTCTCTAGGCAATAATTCCAAGTTGAATAAATCCTACGCGAGGAAGACATGTAGTCTCAAAAATTGCAAGTATCTCGAGAGGGAACTCAGGATCATGCTTCGTTTCCACACCAATCCTTTCATCGTCCATGCTGCAAACCATAACATTCACTTTGAGACCAACGCCCAAGGCGTGATGTGTCACATCTACATGGAGTATGCTACCTTAGGCAATCTCAAAAAGTTAATCTCTGCTGCTGGAGGTGCATTGCCTGAGGTTAGTGTCAAGCTTGCCGCTCGGATGATCCTACAAGGGCTCAAGGCTCTTCACTCGGAAGGTTACGTACACTGTGATCTCAAGCCGTCTAATGTACTCGTCTTCCCTTCAACCACTTGTGGAGTTCCATGGGAACTCAAGCTTGGTGGTTTCGGTCTATCCAAAGAGCCTTCAATGAACTCTAGGCTCTACTATCCTGGAACCCGTGAGTACATGCCCCTTGAGTGGACTGATCCCAACAGGTTTGTTGGGAACGACGCATATGTGGCACAGGCCCGTGATATATAGTCTCTAGGGCGTACGGTTCTTGAGATGTTTGGGGCCGTTCCAATTGATACGGGAAGTTCTTACAAGTGGAGGCTACACCGAGATCTCTCTCCTGAAGCCACAGACTTCTTGAGGCGGTGTTTGACAATATGGCCGACAGATAGGGCCACCGTGGATGAGCTCTTGGACCATCCCTTTGTTGCTAAAAAACTTCCTTTCTATCTTTCTTTCTTGAGGTTTCCTTCTTTCATAAGGAAGATGGCCACTGAACTAGTGTACGGAAAACATGAAGAATTGATTCCAAAACCTCAAGGCTTGGACTGGTGACAGAGGTAAATGAAACACTTGTCTTCTGAGTTGCTTAGTCGTTTTTTATCGAGTTTATGTGTTAACTTGTTTTGCAAGAAAAAAGAAAGACAGAGGCGACTCTGTTCCTTTTTCCCAACTTGTGGTTTTGAATATTTGTGTTTGTGTTGCTGGCTTGTAGCTAGTGTGAATGTGCTGCTAAGTTTTGCGACAAGCAATATCTTATTATTACTTATCTCTTTTAATATCTTACTAAGATAAGACCTGCTTCTTTTGGATGATAAATTTATAGAAAAATTAATTTAAAATATTATATGAAAATGCATCTATATTCTTGATTGATTTAATATTTTGGTCTTTAAATATTTTTTTAAACTTTTTATTAATTACATAATTTATTTACTGATGAGTTAATTTCATTTTTAAAAATGTTTTATATTTGAGTTGTCATGATCTTCGCTCTGCCTACACTCCAAAGGTGTGTCTTTGAATCCAATAAATATTAATACTCCACAACAGTCTTCTGAAGAGGGGCTCTGAACTGGCCAACTGTATGGTCACAACATGTATTGCTTTAAGTCTAAGAGCTTCTGCCTCGACTGAACCAAGAAGAAATGCACAATTCATTTGTGGGAGAAGAGGCTGAGAGTATGTGCGCATCAGCTGGATCCATGAGGGGCAAGTTAGTTTCATTGCCAATTCGATTTCACCCATTTTCTGGACTCCATTTGGTTGAATCAGTGCAAGAGGGTAAGAATATGTGTGAATTCAACCAATCTGGAGTTAAGATAGTTTGATCCTGACTTTTCCAATCTTTGAATCTTCTGTTCTATCTCTATCTTCATCCACGCTATCAAACACACCAACCGTAACAAGAGCGCATGGGTCAAAAACATCCCACCCAAATGTTTTGTTCTAGGTGGGTGTAAAACTGCTACTGATTGTTCTGTTTCGAACCCATTTATGGCCACACTTCGCTACACAATAGACATCTGTGGTCGAGGAACCATTATCAACCAAGTTCAAACCTTGCTTCATACTAATTTTGACTTCTTCAGCTGTAAAATCTGTTAGTGAAAAAATTTGGTGCCAAAATATATTCCCAAAGTCTCCGCAACTTCTAGTTCTCCACTTGTCATTACCAACCCTGATTTCCACGTGTGGATTTATACTGCCAATTAAGAAAACCCACCCAAATAGTTTACCAAAAGAAAAATTCTTCCAGATTTTATTTAACTATGGTAGGATGAGATGTTGGATTTCCCATCTACAAATTTGTAATCTAAACAGTTTGGTCTTTATTTTGCCAATCCTTGAATTTTTTATTTCTTTGTTGTTAAGCACGCTGATTGTGCAAACATTGTACATATTTGTTTGATTATTTTCATTACATAGCAGTTTCATGTTGACTTTGATTACCTTTGTTTGAGCTCATTTCTAACCATACTTAGCTACAAAATATGCATATATCGTTTGCAGACCATTCATTTGTTTCCTAGGAAAAACTCATAGTATCAAAACAAAATCATAGTATTAAGGATTCCAATTCGACACACCAATCACAAGCTTTATTAATTATGTATATGATGGTGTCAAATCACTAAAAATATGAAGTTTAGTTATATTTTATGAGTTTGAATCAGTCTCCAAAACAAAATAATAAATACAATTTTTTATGTTTATAAACTTAAGAAGAAAAAATGAACTACAAAGAAATATTGATGGATGTGCTTGAAGAATTAATGAAATCTATAATCGATTATGGCCTATGTAAAACAAAGAAGATGCTTTTGAGTTTAGATGATTAAAAATGAAATAATTTATTTCATGGGAGATCATGCCTAGATGAATTAATTAAGAATTTTATGAATAATTTTGGTTTATTGAAATTTAGGTTTATATTAAATTATATAGAAACTTTTTTTTTGCTAAAAGAAACTAAAAATTGATGTTGTCGGATATAGTTATTTGTTAATTATTAAAAAAATAAAGAGATAAAAAGTCTCAATGGAAAGTAGCGTAGATGACTTAAGTTAAAATAGCCATCCCTAAATTATGCTATCTTTTGTTTGATCTGTATATTCGGATGCTGCGTAAATATTGTTTGTGTTACTGCAACCAAATAACTATATTACCAAATAATTTGTTTATTATGTTATATTGTAAATAGCATATCGATATTAAGACTCTGCAATATCAAGTTTTTTTCCTGCTGGTGTAACTCTATAAATTGCATAATTTAGTTATGGTTTTTTATCATATCTTACTTTTGAGGAATCACAAAATAACAGTGCCATTTCCAAAAGGTTATTACTTCTTGGTGATGTACTTTTTACAGTTTTGCTTCATGCAGCTTAAGAGTGATGACTAAATAAAAAAGCTCATATGGTGGCCGACCTCCTTTGTACCGAAACTAAGGAGTGAAACAACGCTGAGGTGAACTTGAATCTATTAATCATCTCTTTTTTCAATGTGATTTTGCTGATAAAATCTGGAAAGAAGCTCCACTGGTAAAGAGAGTTGATAGAAGAGGATTAATAGATTTGGAAACCGTGTGAATGGGTGTAATAGAGAGCCCTTGTTTACCCCCTGTGGGCATTGTTGATGGGCAGCTAGCACCATGGATTATATGGGCAATTTGGACAGCTCGGAATAACTTGATTTTCAATAACGAAGGATGGTCTCCGGAAGATGTTATCTCGAAGGCAATTGTGGCAGCAAGGGAATGGATTAATGCTCAAAACAAAGAAGGAAACATTCCTTTGAATCTGCGCAGACCTGCAGCTATACCGCTTCGCAGCTTTGTAGTCCAAACCGATGCAGCATGGAGTGTATCAACCAAGAAAGCAGGTTTAGGATGGTTAATCAAGCAAACAGGGGAACCTCGGCGTTTTCAAGGAGAAGCTACACTTGTAAGCTCGCCTCTTGTGGCGGAAGACTTGGCTATGCGTGACGCAGTGAAGAATTGTAAGGAGCTGGGGCTCCAGCACGTCATCTTTGAATCGGACTCAGCACAACTTATCAAGACATTGAACTCAATAGTAGAACCTCCGGAACTATATGGAATTGTGTCTGATATTAGAATTTCTTGTCTTCATTTTATATTCAGTACCTTTTGCTGGATCCCTCGAGCTAAAAACTGAGGCTGATCGCTTGGCGAAGCAGACATTATGCCTTGTATCTGGTGGTGCAATCACTTCATTCTTTTAGTGTAATGAAAGTTTGTGTTTCAAAAAAAAAAAGCTCATAAAATAAAAGTATATATCAAAAAGTTTGTGAAAGCAAATTAGCACAAAAAAAAGACTTGCATAATATTCTGCCATAACATAGGAACAAGAACAATCCATAATGGATCATATATTAGTCATATTACATACTAGTCCTCTGAATTTCAGAATACTTGAGCATAGAAACCTAACATTAATAGATTACATAAATAAACCCTTCTCCCATGGGAAATGGAGTGAGCTCAGTCTTCAAATGAAGGACCAATTAACAAACATAAAAGCTAAGCAGTAATTTGATTCATCGTCTTCAAGAACTTTCCACACTGTTGCCTGCTCGTAAGACACCAATCTCCCCATGCTTGACGCACATACACCCGCAGGAAGATGAGTATAGCCCTTTACAAAATAATTCAAGGTTTTCAAGTCAGACAATGATTTTTCAAGAAAATGGCAATAAAAAGAAAATGAAACAAACCTGTTGCATGATCTCGGGGAACTTAGAGCATATACCTTTACGACCAGACTCGTCTAAGGTCTTGTCTAGTGTTATGTCTTGAAGGGATACAAGAGTAGTTTCCAGCATGTCTAAACCGGTTTGGTTTGCAAATGTGAAGACCGGTGAAGCCTGCAAAAAAAAAAGAGTTATTGTCACACTTATCACCACAAGTTCAAGAACATGTCCCTAGGGGCAAATTCAAGCAAACACTTACGTTTGTTTTCATGGAGCAGCACAAGATTGCATCAGTGTGATTCCAGAGTTGATGCAGCAATGTGTCACCACTGGTTTGAGAATCAGAGCCAAAGAGATCTGCACCAGTTTGAACTCTACAACAGCCATTACAAAGACAGTTTCAGACTAAATAAACAAAAACTCACTATGTAAATTAACAAACAGACAAAACCTAGAATGTTAATTAGTACCTGTAACTCCGGGAGATCCAACGGACTAGAGTGAGAGCTTCAGGGGAAGTGGGAGCAGATATTGAACTGATACTAGAACCAGGACGAGGAGGAGCAATAGCTAGAGCAACCCTCTGAATCGATCCCACTATGTTTCTCACGTACTGACGTGCCATTGAAGCAACATTGTCTCTTGTGTGGTTATCAAATGTGAACTGGAATGCTATGGTTAGTACCGACCTAAAGTTACAACCATTTGGGTCTGCTTGATGTTTTGATCCTTCTAAAGCTGATGCTAAGTCCAATGTACGGTTTGCAGATGTACCGTTCTATATGACAAGTGAAAATATTAGTTCATTGCATCAGGAAAATATATGTGATTTTGATATATTACCGGGGTTGATTTTTGTTCAAGAGGTATGACACGGAAGCCAGAAGGAAGCAAAGGTGCATCATCAGCGAAGGATTCATCGATAGGAGCAAAGACAAGCTGTGCACAACCTCCAACTACATCTTCATCAACACCACTACAAAGCTGTAGTAAGTACATATCTCTAGCTAAACCCATGTCTTCAGGTGAGTAAGCATGACCTTCGAGTCTAACCACCTCAAGAAACTGAAACAAAGAAAGGATTCAAGACTATAAAAGGGTATTAAGAGAAAAGCAAAACAGTGAAGATGTTTTGACTTTAGGCACCTCTTCATGTTCAACAGTCTGTGCTAGTGGGAGAATGACTTGGTTACTTGGGAAGCCACCAGTTCTAGCGCAAGGAACAGCAAAAGGATTTGATCTGAGGGATGCAGCAGCATAAGCATCCACACCATAATCAGCCCACTCTGAGCGGTGTTCTCTAAGGAATCCAACCAGCATAGCAGGTGGAACATTCTGAAAGTGATGCAAGTTAAGTAAACCAAAGACAGAAACATAAAAGAAAACTTGTTCTTATTATCTAATATGTACCTGCAACAGCATAGATGCCTTGGCACAAAGCACACCACTACCAAAGCTAGGGAGGAAAGACCCAACAAACTTTCCAGGGGACAAGTTTATCATAACTGTAATATCTTCTGCACCATCGCTACCCATTGGCGACCATCCATCATCCACAAAACCATTAACAGCATCATTGAATCCCCTGAAGTTCATTCATCTGAACATTTAGAAACAGAAGGAAAAAAAACACTTGGCAGTGAAGTTATATTTGAATTAAAGTGATGCATACCGAGAGAGTCTTTGACTAAAGGTTCTTAAAACCGCAGGTTGGCGTCCTCCACCGTATTGAACTTCTCCACTTGTCTCTTGTGCGATTTGTCTTACATGTCTCAGAGCCTGTAATAAGAAACCAAACATAAGAAACACAGAAGCAGTTAACAAAGTTGTGGTTGTTTGAACTTACAGCAACGGTCATTTTCTGAGCAAGAATCTTCGAAGATTCATAGAGAGGCCTCATGACTTCAGGGACACTCAACGCCTAGTGAAAACAAGTCAAGAACATTATTATTATTAAAGAGAGCTGAAGTGTTTTGAATAAATTTGACTTGTTTTTGCTTACATCCAAATCAACATGGTCAACAATGTGGAGAATGGAACCACCACCATCGCAAGGACGGATGAGAAACCCGCTTGGTCGCATCTCAGCTCTCACAAAGTTTGAAGAAGGTGGCCCAGTGGGGCCACCAGTTGCAGCTGTAAGCGACCTCTCACAAACCTGAAGACAATGTAGTGAGTGAAGGCAACAAGAAATAATTTAAAATAGGCAAAGCAGGTTCAAGAACTCACCACATAGCTTCCATCTTCTAAACAGGTGCTGTATCTCAGCGTCCAAAAGTCACGAGCTGCTGCCAACGTTGTTGGAGCATACATCTGATAATGATTAAAAGCCTTAGTAAAGTTTAGAAGGAAGTGAAACTATAGAGATGACTACAAGAATTTAGGGAGGACCTGCGTGTATATAAGCTCGAGACTCCCACCGTTTCCAGTTGGAATCACACTCAGAGTATCCACACTTCGACAATCACGGAGCCAAGATTGACGATCTTTGAGGATTTCAGCAACCTACATTTTTCATATCAAGATTTAAGTTAAAAGTTTTTCTTTATATTTCCTGATTACAGACAGAAAACAAAGTAACTCATGTACCTTCATGGGTTCTAAACTCACGAGGCCGCAGGCACGTGCTGCAATTCCACTGCAGTTGCGGGAAATAGCTACGATGCCAATAGAATCCGGACCAGGCTACACCAATTTTAAACAATTGTTTCATCATTACAAATCTTTTTAAGACATAATAAAACAACAGGAGATTATACAACCTAAAGAGTTGTTTTATTACCTTCATCCCAATCATCTGAACCCAGTCAACAGCAGTTCCTGTAGCCTTGGAAAGGAACTCTGCTAGGGCCTCCTCTGCTATCGAAAGGAGACTAAAACCAAAAAAAAAAAAAAAAAACCATTTAAACAAAGTATCCAACAAGCTTTAAACATATATATATGCAGAGTATAGTAAGAAAAGCTTACCCAGCTGGGTTGTTAGCATCACGTTGCAGATGATGCTGAGGATTAGGGTTTTTCTGTTGATGTTGCTGACCACTTACTACGACCACAGACTCACAGCTGTTGTCTGTGGTCGTCCCAGAAGCCTACATTCCAAATAAAGATTAAAAAAAACTATTAAGCAAAAAAATATAACAAATATGATATTTGAGACTAAAGATGAAGAAGAGGTTACAGTGTGGATTTGGTGTTTCATGTGGCCATTCTCATAGACCAAATGAGAAACTTGCTTCTGCAAACGATCATTTTCTTCCATCAAGAGTTTATTCATTGCATTGAGCTTTATGTTCACTGTTTGGAGACGAGCAGCTTCTTTCCTCTGCTTCTCTCGACATCTAAAAAAACAAGCGAACCAAAAGGAAGCTTTAATAACTCAACCATGCGAAGATAAACTCAAATGTTTACATGTATTATGTAAATAAATGTTAGTGGATGAACAGTGACAACATATATAAAACCACCACCAATGATATAAAGAGGAAAAGATAAATGTATTTTTTTCAATAAATGTTAACAAACGCATTCAAAGACAATTAGATGTCACTTTCTTGCATTTAAAGTTTCAACTCTGTCAAAGCTTTAAACCAAAACAAAGTTTCCTGCTCTGAGGGGATTTACAAGGCATGGATCTACATTAAAAATTTGAAACGTGATGATCTTAAAAGAAAAAGAATCATAATTGTGAAGATCAGCACAGCATGGAAAATTTCATTATCATTTTTTTTTGTCTTTATGGACTTAATTACAAACAAAAAGACAATCTTTTAGGTAAGAAACAAGTATTCTACTGGTAACAAAAAAATTGATTTTGTAATAACTTTCACCTGCGGTTCTGAAACCAAACTTTGATCTGTTTGGTCTCGATGTTGGAGAGAATAGGACATTCTCGTATGAGTTGCTGTCTTCTGAGGGAGCTAGGCTTAGGACACTCAGTGTAAACTCTTTCAAGAGCTTCCACTTGCTCCGGTGTGTACCTAACATACTTGCCGGAATCCAACCCTTTATCCGGTGACTCTCTGTGCATCGTGTGGACCATCATATCTCAGTAGAGTCAAAAGACCCAGATGGAGTTTCAAGTTAAAGAATGAAACACTTTCAAGTGATCTTTTGTGTGTTTTTACCTAAAGCGTAGCTGCTAGGTTCTTTTTCAAGGGTAGGCTACCCTCTGTGTAGAGAGAGAGCCTCCACTAACGTTCATGAGATAATGGTGGGAAGAAAAAAGAGTTTTGGAAAGAAAAAGATATGTTTTTAAAATTCTTTTTGTGCTTTCTTTCTTTCGGTTATTTTTGGTGAGAAGAGAGAAAACGCTAGTGAGCAATGGCGAGAAGAAGCAAGAAAGGGAAGCAAAGTAGTAGGGGGTCTTTATCCCAGACGCCAATATCGAGATCCTTTAAGACATGTTACAAAAACATTTTTTTTTTTTATAACACTGAGTAGTAAACAAAGTTCAAGGGAACAAATATAAAGACTAATAACGAAAAGAAAGATGTCAGCAGACACCGTCACAAAAATATTTGATAGTAAAAGCAAGAATTACCCACTTCCTTACTTATTTAGCCTCCAATACGAGAAGATGAAGGTTACAAAAACATTTAAACTTGTAAAAGAAATTTTTTTTTCCTTTCTGTGGCGCGAGAGAGAGAGGGGTTGAATTTGACAAATGCTTTAACTTTTAGAGAGCTTATTATAGCTGAATTAAAGTAACATTTGTCCTGCAAAATACAATATTTTTGGTATTAATGGTTTGTTTAGAATACTGATTATCTTGTTGTTAAAGGACAAATTTGTTTTTTTAGCTTAATATAGAAATAGATTGTTTGAATAAATGTACAATTGGCGTTGTTATAGATGAGCAAAATCACTAATCTTGTTTTGTAGTAGAGATTAAACAAATTATTAGCGATTAATTAAATTGAAGGTGCAGCATGATAACAGGGAAAAGACCATAAAGGAGCAAAAAGCCAACACACGCAAAACAGTCTCTGCCAAAACCCATCTGTGTTTTTACTCTACCTAAACACTAATGATAAAAAATATTATATAAAATAAATAAACAACTATCTAAATAAGTAGGAAGAAAGACAGGCCAATCTTTGTTTTTCGGTTACTTTCCAATTTAAATTTACTTTTATTTTTTTCGACAGAAAAAATGTTGAATAAATAAAAAGGGTGTCTTTATCTCTTTGGGAAGGACATAGCTTGTTTCTCTACTCTCTGATTATCAACATGATGGTGAATGTACATGTACAATAATACCATCATAATATATGTGCACGATGTGATGTTATTCGTATGTTGATGATATTGCATGAGGAAAATTGTGTGGATTGTCATTGCTCGCGTGAGAAGCGTCAAGGGCCTCTCATTTTTCTATTAAAAAAAAAAGTAAACAGTTATGAATTTTCTTTCTTTTTTTGAACTTGAGAGTTACGAATTGTATGGCAAATATATATATTTTTTTTTATGAAATAGGAGGAAAACAGAAGTATTATCATTTTTGGCTATATCAGTATTATCAATTTTTGAGGCTTAAATAATTTGACAAGGCTTTCAATGTTAAATATATAGTTTTCAGCCAGTTCTAATTAGTATGAAACTGGTTCGATTTACCTTTCATCGTTCAAGTTCTGAAGGATTTAATAGAAAGTCGACATGTGTGGCATTGTTAAGTACAATCTGTGATTTCTTGTGTAAGATATCAATTGTACAGAATCGATGTCCGGACAAAGGGATAGCTTCTTATTAGAACTACGATATACGTATTAATATGCCGTGAGACAAGACAAAATACGTATTTTTTATATAGAATTATACATAATTAATCTATACTATATAAAAGTTGAGGCTATAAGCCATTGAGGACGTCCACATAGGATTTAAGTCCTCCAATCGTATAATGACACATCATTATATTAGTTTATTATTTTTATAAAATGTCATTGTTTCCAAATTATATTAAAAACGAAATTAATATTCCATATATAACTTAGATAAAAAAATAAATACTAAAATTTTAAAAATTACTTAAAAATGTTAACTGTTATAAAAAAATGGAAATCAAAAATAAAAACGTAATATTAAAAAAAAAATTATTGTCTTTTTAGATATATTAAATGTAAAGTATCATTTTTATAAAATGTCAATGTTTCCAAATTATATTAAAAACGAAATTAATATTCCATATATAATTTAACTAAAAAAAATAAATATTAAAATTTTACAACTTACTTAAAAATGTTAACTGTTATAAAAAATGGAAAAAAAAATATTGACAAAACATTATTGTCTTTTTATATATACTAAATATAAAGTATATTTTATACAAAAATAAAATAATAATCTAATAGTAAAATAGTAAAGTAACAAAAATCATCTTACAAAAATAAAATAAATTT
>CAKOAT010394044.1:0-10983 GCA_932364175.1 Eruca vesicaria subsp. sativa
AGTAAAATTATATCCTTAATCGTATCCTTATTATTTATTCCTTAGCTACTCGGTAAACTGTTGCAATTCCTACACTTACAGCCTTTGCAATTTCTTCTTTAGTCATGTCACCTTTGCTCAATAATTGTTTAATGCGCTCATGTTTAGCTGTATTGGCTTTCTTTCCAGTAGGCACATATCCCGAACGTGCCAAGCCCTGCTTGATTCTTTCCTTGCGTTTGTCATTGTCTAGCTTCGCCATTGTTGCCAATAGATCAATGAGCATTGCATTGATGACATTCAATATCTCACCTGTCATACCTTCATTAGTTGTATGTGTAGTCGGTAGATCAGCAACGATTAAACGCAAGCCTTTAGCCTTGATCTTATCTTTTAGAATTGCAAAATCATCCTGTGATAGTCGGCTAAGTCTATCCACACTTTCAACTAAAAGAATGTCGCCCTTATTTGCCTCTGTAAGTAATTGGTTTAATGCTGGGCGTTCTAGCTTCGTACCTGAATAGTTTTCTATGTATGTGCTGTATTGATCGCCATAGCTTTGGCTGAATAAAACTAGATCGCTCAATGCTCGTTCTGCATCTTGATCTTTGGTGCTGGCTCTCACATAAATACGAATTGTCATATCATTAGCCTTTATCATATAGCTATCATTTAATATGATCTATGATAAAACTATCATTTAACTAAGTAAACAACTTAAATGATAGTTTGCTAAATAAAATTATCAAATTATCTTTTGGGTATAGTGCAATGATAGGTTCATATCAAGTATCACACCTCAATTGATGCACCGTGTAACTGCCTTTGTTCATTCTTAAAACCACATTAATGGTTTTGCCGTGGTGTTCCCTTTGGCAAGGGGAAATACCTTTCCGAAATTTTTGACTGTGATGCAGTTACCTGACCACCTGCATGATCTGACTTAATCACCTTGCAAGAGGGATATGGGGTCAAAAGTCTAAAAGGTATACTCATTTAAAGACCGTCCCCCCATGAAATTTTCTCTTGGTCAAAATTCGAAGGGAGGGGGGTATTATTTATGGGTTCATATTGGTGCAAAAAGAGTGAAATATTAAAAATATGGTAGGTTTTGCCAATAGTTTAAATATCATATTTTAAGTATGTTACAAGTGTTACACAGGTTACAAGACTGTTTTATATAGTCTTTTTAATTTATCAATATGAATAATGATGAATATATATACATATACAAACTTACTTATATTTATAAAATTACTTATATATCAATATCTTATTTAGTTTTTATTCAATTAATTATAGTTATATCTACTCTGCTACACATATCTATCATTTTTAAGATGTTACAAGTGTTACACAGGTTACAAGACTGTTTTATATAGATTTATCTGTAACATCCTGAGCCTTTGAATCGTGTTACATGGGGTACATTTTAAGGCATGGGGGGCATGAAAATATCTCAACTCGCCTTAAGCGGACACCGCCCTCCTTCCTCACGTATAAAAAAATTTCTGATTTTTATAAAAGTAAATAAACTTTGAAAGGATTAGGGCTAAATTATTTATGTTTTTTATGATTCTGAATAAATTTGATGTGTTCTCATGCCTGGCATAACTGGGTTTATAAACTACATTACAAAACAGTGCCAAAATTTCGGAATAAGTAACCTCGCCCTTGCCACCCTACGGCACAAATTCAACATAAAGTTGGTTTAATCAGCTTAGGCAAAGCTATTGTGGTGCTGAAAAGCGGTCATTGCTGGGTGCGTGAAATTAGGGAATAAATAGAATCTAAAATTGTTGTCGTAATAGAATACATTCTGCTCAATTAAAGCATTAATCAGATGCTGGGCTTGCTCTTGATTTACTAGGAATTTCTGTATTAGATCTTGCCGTACATGCTCCGGTTTCACCAGGGCATTTTCTACAGGATTATTAATTTTACGCAAGTTGCTACGGTGTCGCTCCAGCCGATCAAAATAGGTCTGTATTACTTCTTGCTGTATATCTAGGTCCAATCCTTCAGTATTTGATACCGTCAAATTACTTAGTATTTTAATAATGTCCGCTTTAGACTGCTTAACTTTCTGTATTTCCATGTCTGTGATGCATTCGGTATGATGCAAACGCAAGGTTTGGCTATCTATTAGCTCTATTTCTACACCTTCTTGCTGGATATACTCCAATAGCTCGTAACATGATTGAAGCCGTAAACGGTGTATTAGCTGTGATTTATATTTACGTACAAGGTCTGTGCATTGCTGGGGCATATCACCAGAATGATGTAAACGTAAAAATTGATTATTGATCAACTCAAGACTTGCGCCATAGTGCTGTAAAACTTGGCTAATTAACTGTGCAATATTCATTATTAAGATCACCAATAAAAAGACTGTACGGCGTTAATGCACGTACAGCCTATAATTGAGTTAAATATCTATGGTTGTGCCTGTGTTTAGGTCATCCGTATATGGATTGGTGGCTTTCTCAATGTCATAGCTAAACATTGAGGTATTGAATACATATAACCAAACTGGATTTTTACTTTCTGGAGTGCGTTCCTGTTTGGTTGTTTTGCCATTGGCACAATCTAACCAGCCATGTTTTTTAAGCACTTTAGCAACTTTTTTAGGGTCAAAACCTGTGCAAAGTTCTTGTTTAAACTGCTCTTTAAAGAACAAATACCGTAGGGTTTCACGCTGTTGGGTATTTACAACTTTATAACCCACCCTATAAATAGTCTTTTCTCTAAAGCTCTTTGTATCGGCGCTTGTATCGTCTGCATGGTCCATACTGCCATAGCTTGCACGCTTATTACCTTCGATCAAGGTATCGAAACGGCTGTTTCCGTTCGCCTCAAAAAATGCCCGGACCTGCTGGAGTATCTGCCGATCCTCAAAGTCCCCGACCATCTCAAAGCTATTAAGCCAAGTTTTAAATACACTTGTTACTGCCTCTAAAGCTCTGCCCTTCTTCCAGCCAGTGATGTTGGCCTGTGTTGCCAGCTCACCCGCCACAGCAACCACAGCAAAACGCGAAGCTACCCGGGCAATATGCCCTTGTGCATTATCGGGAGTCAGTTTTGATTTATATTGCTGATACATTTTTAAAGCGGTTTCAGTCAATTGACCTTTATCATGAGTCAAATATTCAAGCCAAGCCTTACCAGCCACACCATACGCATTAACTGAATTTTCATACAGCATATTGGCTTGTTGGGAAGCATCAGGGGCAAAGTCCACAAGGTCAAATACACCATATTCACAAGTATCTAAACTAATTTCAGGTAATCGGATTTCTTGTCCGAGTTTAGCCGTTTGCCCGATCTCGTTTAGAATCTCTTTAAAGGTCTTTTCGCCACTGGATAAGAACAAAACACGCCATTGCTGTGGTGCTTTGGCTATCGCTGTACGTGCCATACGCGCCTTACCTTGACCATTGGCAAGCATGTACACTGTTTGTCCTATATCTTTGGCACTTGCTTCACCAATTTCATCCAATACCAAAAAACCATCATTATGCATAAAGGCTGTTTGCTCTAAGGCATTTCCTGTAGATCGCCAAGTACGGTAATACTCTTTAGGATGTCCCCAGACGCTACAGGCAAGATAAATAGCGGTACTTTTGCCTTTTGATGATGTGCCATTGATATGAAAACCACCGCCTTGTTGATTCAATGGCTCAAGTAATTGCCCAGCAAATGCACATGCCACGCTAAATACAAGTTTAGAATGACTTTCTAGTAATAAACTTACCCCGCTTTTCCAGGCCTCAAGATCACCTTTGAATTGAAAACGGTTATCTAGGCCATCGGTACGCTGATAAACAATGACTTCATCATGTTTCGTGGCTGGATTGCTATAGGTTTCAGTCGGCAATACATAACGATGACCATGCCAACCGACACTATCCACACATAAAGCGAATTTATCGACTGGATAGCTCATTAAATAGATTTGAAAAAGCTCTCTGCCTCTGCGGTCAGGTGTAATAATCACACCCTGATTGGATAGGGCTTTTCGTGATTCTGTTCCATCACCTTGAAATAGCTCATTCGGTACAGCCCAGGTATGATGAATGAAAGCATCGTCTTGCCACTGCAATAAACGCCCCCAGTTGTTACTGGTGTTATCCCTAGTTTTAGCCGTCACTAAAATTGGACTGGAGATAAAGCGTTCCCGATATTCACCATTTTTTAGCTTTTCAATGTAGAACACGCCTTTATCATGGATTTCAAAACTACCGTTTTCCCATTCCATTGGTTCCGCAAGCATACCATCAGGTAAATTGTCGCTTGGTGATGGTGGCTCATACTGTGCTGTGATTAAGGCTGTAATATCGCTTGCTGTTGTGGCTAATCCTTGTTGCTTACGTAGATCAACCCAATCCATTACATCGCCTTTTTCAGGCAAATTCAGCCCATCCAAAACGATATATCGAATATCACAACCTAAACCATCAAGCTGCTGGGCAATTTCGTTAAAAAACTTGGTCCCAGCTTTATCATTATCTGGCCAAATTACAATTGAATTTCCAGCCAAGGGTTTCAGGTCTGTTTTATCCGTGTTCCCACTGCCTCCGCATGTTGTAGCAGTTAGGCCCAATGAATTAATAAAGTCGGCTTTTTGCTCACCCTCTACAATATAAATGGGCTGTTTTTCAATAACACCTAGTACATGCTCTAGGGCGTATAACGGCTTTTTACCCTGCCCAACTGGGTACATCTCTGTGAAAATAGGGTCACCAAATTTAAAGCCACGTTCGCCACTGGAAAATACACGTATCCATTTATCACCTGTATGGTGATTTTTGGCTCTCACTTTCCAATAAACCGGCATACCGTGGCCATTGGTATAGCTAAATAAATACTCAAACTGATAACCGTTTTTAACCTCACGTTCTGCCAGCTTTTGAGCATGGAGAAAAGCTTGTTCCTGGACTTCCTGATAATCTAAAAATTCGGTCATTTGTCATTCTCCCATGCGCCCAGGTCTTTGCATGCTTCGATAAAAGACTTACCTGTTAGCAACTGGTGAAATGCAATCAGATCACCGCCTTTGGCTTCGCAAGCCATACATTTAAAGCAACCTTTACGGCTGTTAATGCGTAGGCTTGGGGTACTGTCATCATGGAAAGGACAAATCATTTCTCGCCATTCGCCACGACCTTTGATGGCGTAGCCTCTAGCGGTTAAATATTCGATAGGATCAGGGAGTAATGACCGATTTAAGCCAAATTTCTTTGGCTTATCGGTATTGGTGTTTCGGTATTTCCCTAGCGTAGGGTGCGCTTTCTTCATTCTGCTACGCTCCTTTTAATACGCTTGGGTACAGCTCGGGTAAACTGTCCGTTTCTGCACATAAATCGGCTTTGAATTGGCTTGCTTGGCGTTTAATGGTCGCAATGAGCTGCTTAACCATTTCATAGCTACAACTATGTTCTAATATCGACTTTATCTTTTCCGCTTCCTGAATTGCGATTACAGCAATATTTTCAAAATGCTGTGCATCTACCTCATAAAATACGTAATCGTCATAAATACTGCATGCCAGACTATCCAAACTGCCCTTTAATTCGGCTTGGTCAATCATTCCTTGCCATTGCTCTAAATCGTCAAGCCATTTATTGACGGCATGCAGATTGGCTTGAATTAGGCTATATAGGCCTGTGATATTTTTGTCATTGTGGATCAGTCGGCAAACTACTTTATGTAAATTTCCAATTTCGTTTAAACGCTGGATATAGTCTTGATTAACCTTATACATATCCATCAAAACTTTACTGGCTACATTTTCATTTTTTGGGAGTTCAACACAAGTGTTCATATCTTATTATCCATTCATGTTTTTGAAGTCTTGATTAGCTATTTCGGCTTGCTTATCTAAATACAATGCAAGTTCTTCTATGCGGACCAAATAAGGTGCTTTAGCCGACTTTTCAGCACGAAATACAGGAAAGGGTAAATCTTGCTTTAGCGCCCGTCTTTTTGCGACTTCAAGACTTAAATGTGTAAAAAAATCTTCAATTACACGCTCAAGGGGAACATATGGCGATTGATAACGAAACATTAGTAAAGTCAATGTATTAGGCTTTAAATCTCTCATATTCAAGCCCCAACATTTGCCATAGTTACAGCTTTCTGAATATCCAATAACTCCAGTGCCTCAGTCGCTCTAACTAAAATATCCTGTACAGCTTCGACCTGCTTTCCCGCAAAGCCATCCAAATCATTTCGATCAATACCTTGTAAAATGGCAAATGCTTGGCCTACAAGCTGTATGGATACATTTCTGCAATCCTGGGGAGTAGCATCGTCTGGAGATATGAAAAATGAAGCGGTGTTATTGCTGCGGTGGGTAGTGACTGTTGCACGAATGTTGTTTTGATTAGGCATGATTATGCACTCCATTTACTTTAAATGAAGTTTTGCCGATTACTGTCAAATAATGGTGGCAAAACTGAAAAGGGTTGACAGACTGGTGTAAATGGTGACCAGCACACTCGAAAGTGTCCCTCTCCAGCTTCGCCATAAAATGCGAACACATAGAGATATTACGCACAAAAAAACCACTTGAAGCGGTTTGTACGCCATTTACTTTATAGCCTGTCAAAGCTAATTCAATGATTTTGCATTGAACATATTTAGGATATAAATCTTTGACTTGGTTTGCAAGGGCATTGAGCTTAGAAAGGATTGTTTTCACGTAAACCCTCCTTAGTATGCTGGCCAAGTGCAATCAGTTGACGAATTGCTAATGCACTAAACTCAATAACACTTGCTGTAGCATGTTTGCCCTTGAACCATGTAATAGCATCATCAAAGTTAAAGCACTCAGGTGTTATTTCTTGGAAATAAAACTCCATGTCATGCCCATCAACTGTTAAATGAGGCATTTCTATGGATGTATCTTTATTCGCACAAAGAATTTTTATACCCAGTGGTTTAATTTGTGCCATGAGTGAAATATATTTCAACATACGTGCATTAAATGAAATAAATACAACATCATAATTTTTAGCATAGCTATCCATTAATGGATTTAAATCAATAAATTGGTCTGTCGAAAGTACATCTTTGATAAACAACATATCACCATCTAAACTTAATAATGGTCGTCTATGATCATTTTCATCATGGTGGTGATAACAAATAAGCGTCAACCATGAAAATTTATGAGGACAATAGATTGGCTGTATTTGTTGCTGTAAATCAGAAACGGAATCCGTTGGAAAAGAATTAGTCATTGTTTATTCTCCATTTCTTTGGATTGCATCCATTCGGCTATATCTGTTGCACGCCATACGGTAATGGTTGGGCTTAGTTTTATCGGTTGGGGAAATTCACCTTTACGCACCCATTCCCATAATGTTTTCTCAGATACACCTATTAAGCCTTTACTCGCTTTACGCTCTCCGATCACACGGGTTTTGCCTTTGTTGATGCCTGATTTATATTGGTGAATACGTGGGGGACGATATGGAATAGTGGCCAGGTCATTCATACGGTAATATTCAGTAATGCCATATTTTTCTGCCAGTGCCATTTTTATAAGTTTAGTCATGACCAATTTCCCTTATTAAACCGGTTGCGCTGCATTGGCTTGCTTCAGGTTGTTATGCCATTGCACCAATTCCGCATAATCGAAATAAACAGGAGCTTGGCGTGTCTGCCCAGCTTTGTAGGGTTTGGGGAATGTTGGGTCTTTGGCTATCAGTTTGCGTAGTCCCTCTGCTGTGAGGTCTAACATTTGACAAGTGGTTTTTTGAGATACTCGTAGCGGTGTTGCTTGAGTAGGTAAAGCATGAATTTGCATTTATAAGCCCTCATATCGGTTTATGAGGGTATTTTGTTATTGATTTTTAATAGAGAAAACAGACGAGCTTGCTTAGCATGTGATGGACTAGAATGTCCAGTGAAAGGCTAGCCATTCAGGTTTTTAATACCCAACTAAAATACCGCTAATAGTGTTTTTATCGGTATACCATGCCTCACCATTATTTTTAGTAAGGGTATTTCCTTTTTGATCAGTAATAATTTGAGGATTTTCAATTATCCATTGTGCCAATTGTGCTTTAAATTTTTTATGTTTAGGTTTTAAGCTTGGATTATCAAATCTATTGATCCATAAAGCCACTACCTGTTGTTTGGCTAACTCTGCTTTATTTGCTACTGCTTGTCCTCCTAAATCATGAGTATCAGCCATTTCATTATAGGAAATTATAGATAATGATTTTGTTTTGCTTAAGCCAACCGCATATCCATGCAGAAATATAGCTCTAGACAATCCAAAAAAATTCTTATTCGCATCATTTTTAAATTCAGAAATACAAGCTTTTACAGCGAAATAAAAAGATAGCTCAGCATCTTCACTTTTTGTTAAGCACTTATTTTGTGGGCTATAGTTTTCAGGAAATGGGCGTAATTTTCTTAATTTTCCTTTCCCCTGTTCAATATGCTTTTTAAATACTTCCCTAAAAATATCAATTGTTAAGTCTTTTTCATCGGTCTTTAACAGACTGAGAATAAAAAAGGTATCTCCATCTGCATCTAATTGAGGAGGTGTTTTAGCATAAAAAGCTTTAATATCCGCAGTTAATAGAACCCATTCAATCCATAAGTCCTTGGATAGACTTTCAATGAATTTGTTTCTTTTTTCTGTAGTTGAAATATCCATCAGACTTAACACTCTATTTCTACCAATAAAAAGTATAGATTAATTTCGGTATAGTGGCATATAGAGATATATTCAGCAAAAATTAAACCATCCATCTTGCCTATGTAAGGTGTAAAAGCTTGCTCTATAAAATTGTCATTTTAGTCAATAAATAACGTCTTGATTCAAGCATTATGACTTTCCAGCATTTATATAGCTGACAATTTCCCATTCTGTAACCCATTCACCCTATACAAAATTCAGCAAAAAATAGGTTACAAAAGTGGTTTCAATTTTTATTTATAAAATTATTAATATAAAACAATTAATTAAAACCATACCACCATTCTTTTTATTCTTCAAAAAGCAGTTTTAAAGTAGGTTACAACTGAAAAACCAAGTCCATTAAATTAAAAATATTTAAATAAAAACAATCATGTAACCTACAAAATAAAAAGTGTTACAGCTTTTAAGAATTAAATCATTAAAAAACAATGATGTAACCTTGTAACACCTGTAACACTCAAAAAAACACTATATCCGTAAAATAGAAAAATTAGAGTTTTGGCAAAATTGACAATTTAAGGATTGTTTTTGCGTATGTCATTTAAGCTCCATCAAGCAATGAATGAGTTTGTCATTTCAGCCAATTTAAGCTTAATCAACTTCGCATATTTAATATTGATAACGCCCTGTTTTGCCTGCTCCATTAATGAAAGACTAAACACCATTGGACTGATAAATCTCTCTTGGTTGGCTTCCAGATAATCACTCCACCAACAAAGCATCATCTTGCGTTCTTCCATGAACTCGGCATGGTGCATATAAGCCAATCTCACGCCATTGCGTTCCTGGTGGCTCATTTGTTTTTCTACAGCATCCTCAGTAAACAAAGTACTTTCAATCAAAGCACCGCAGGCCATACCCCTAAACCCATGAATGCACACGTCATCCTGTGTGCTATACCCCATACGCCGGATCATATCGTTGACTGTGTTTTCACTCAGAAAGCCACTCATATCGACACTATTAGGGAATACATTTAAGGAAATACCGCTATAAATCTGTATCTCTTTAATGATTTTCAAAGCTTGTGGGGATAATGGAATAAGATGCTTTTCTTTCATCTTTGCGCCCCTGTGAGAATCTTTATATCCAGCAATCAATTCTCTAGTGGGCGGTATGGTCCATATCTTTTTATCAAAATCAAACTCAGTCCAACGTGCAAAACGCAACTCACTAGACCGGGCAAAGGTATGCAAAGCAAACTCTAAGCAAAGCTTAGTAATTGGATTGCCCCCATCATTCCTTAAACGGCTGAAAAACTCAGGTAATCGCACCAGGGGTAATTTAGGATAGTGCTTTGTCTTTCTGGTGATGGTAATCGCATCGCTTAATGCCACTGCTGGGCTAAGGTCAATATATCCTTTAGTAATGGCATAAGCGAAAATACCTGAGAACCTTTGACGGGTTTTACTCACAATTTCTAAATAGCCCTTTTCCTCAATCTTGCTTAAGACATTGTATAAATCTCGGGTTTTAATCGTATCTATTGGTTTGCTGCCGATCACAGGAAAAACATACATTTCAAAGTTACTTAAGGCTTTTCGAGCTGTATCCTTATTCCACTTGCCTGTAGCCACATAAGCTGCATGCCAGTCTCGTGCAATACGCTCAAAACTAAACTCATCACTATTCTTAGCTGCTTCAATTTTTATTTGGTGAATAGGGTCAATATCATTGGCTAATTGGTTTAAATAGATGGCTCGGCGCTCTCGTGCTTCCCTAAGCGTTAATGCTGGATAATTACCCAGAGTCATTAACCCATCCTTGCCGTTTGGACGTTTATACTTGAATCTCCAGACCTTTGAACCATTTTTACGGACAAACAAGATCAAGCCTTGTCCATCATATAAGTTGTAGTCTTTTTCTTTAGGTTTTGCGCTATCGCATTGAGTAGAAGAAAGTGGCTTAATCTGTTTAGCCATAAGGATTTTACTCCGAATGAGGATACGGAAGTTGACCGCAGTGGATATATCCTCAAATGTATCCTTATTATTTTACGCTGTATAGTGGTATATGTTTGTATGTTTCGGCATTTAAAAACAACAAAGCCCTGAATTATCAGGGCTTTCGGAGCTTATATGCGATATGTTGCCATATAATTTTATATCTGTGGTCCCGAGGGTCGGACTCGGTTATATCAATAAGATACTGATATAAATAAATTATATTTATATAAGTAAAATTATATCCTTAATCGTATCCTTATTATTTATTCCTTAGCTACTCGGTAAACTGTTGCAATTCCTACACTTACAGCCTTTGCAATTTCTTCTTTAGTCATGTCA
>CAKOAT010394155.1:0-10981 GCA_932364175.1 Eruca vesicaria subsp. sativa
AAAGAGTGGAGCAAATAATCTGTTCAAGAACGTGAAAGAAAAAACTAAGAAGATCAAGAACAGTCTTACATGATCATGGTCATGGTAATTACCCCGAGCATGATGTGTAGGGAGAAGAATATGACCAGCTAGAATCATAGTGTCACAGTGAGCCATATTGTTTATTTACCTTTGAAAAAGACATACGCTTTGTGTTTTTCTAACATTAAGTGGTTCTCTCTATTTTATCTATGAATAGTTGATACGATTTGCGTATCCACACTTGTAGAACAGAGATTACAAAAGGAAGTATTGATTATATTGATAAAATAGATAATTGTTTACAAGGTTTGAGAGAAATTATAGAGTTTCTCCTCTCTCCATGAACATGACTTGATCAAACTCTTGATACCTCTCCTTTACAAGTCTCGTTCTTATTTATACTACTAAGCTAACCCATATCATCTAGCACGTACTGATGAGTCTCAAGCATGCGTAGCCTTCCACGTCACTCCCACACATTCTTCATGACCCAACATCCCATGTGCCTTTGCTCCCTCCTAAGCCACGTCCTTTAATCCTTATCCTTCTAGAATACTTACTCTCTAAACCTTTTCTTAAATGGGCCAACGTATCAATACTCCTCCCTTTGAATTCAACTTTGTCCTCAAGGTTGAGAAAGGAACAAAGAACACCATTCCAATCCCCTTGTGTGCTTGCTAAGGCCATCTCCTGATCATACGAAAGGACCTCTGATACTACTCAAATTATCCGAAGGAGTGAATTACTTTCATCAAAAGAGGTTCAGTTGTAGTACTTAGGGATCAAATCCACAAAGACTCTAGGATTACACAACATATTATTTAGTTTTCCAAATAAAGCTAGATAGCAAGTATTAAACAGTAACTTAAAAGGTGACTAAGCGATTGCTTGATTGATTGATTTGTTTGCTAAGAGGAAAGAAGGTAGTTAAACTTAGGTATTTTCTCAGGTATGACAAACATGCAAGTTATAAAGGGTTTTTATTATTCATAGTTCTTAATTCAAACTCTTAAGGATTTGAAGAATTGACTCTTATGGGATCTCGGGTCAAGAACTATCGTTCGATGACCTTGAATAAATATCGATCGATAGTTCGATAGAGATATCGATCGATGACGTTATACTATATCGGTTGACAAGACGGTTACCTCGTCGATCGATATTGCATCCAGCGAGTTCCAACAGTTGGTTTGAAAGGTTCTCTAGTCTTCACTAAATAACTTAGACTCTAGGTAATTGCCAAGTTCTCACTTATCCAAATTGATCCTAAAATAAGAGGTAAGGGTGATCAATCCTTAACAATAGTATTTATGATGACTAGATTGAGAACTATATTTTAAACACCCTAATAATGGTTACTTCAATGCATGAGTCAACCCTAATGAGAAACCTAAATCTAACAAAAAAGACTACTCAAACATATTTATGAGAGACAAAATCATAATGGTTTGAATAATGCTTTAAGATAATAGCAAGAGAAATAGTAAATAAGTAAAGCAAGGGAGTTCAAGATCTTCTCTGGATTTGTAGTTCAGATCTCTCTCTCTCAATTCCTAAGCTCTTCTCAAAGTATAGCTAGATGCTTCTCCCAAAATTAGGTCTAAAAGGTCTCTAGAGAAGTCTGCTTAAACTAGTACGAAACCCTCTTAATATAGCCTAACAGGCGGCCAGGGACTTAAAGTGTAATTTATTAAAACTCTTGTGAAGCAATTAGAGCTTCTAATCTTCATTAAATCACTCGGATGGCTTTTGTATCGATCGATATAGAATGTCTTCTATCGATCGATGTTGATGATCTTTCATCGGTCGATTGCTTTTAATGCACATCGGTCGATACCTTTTAACACGTTTTGCTCATATCTTCATAAAGTCTCCATTTTAGCTCCATAATAGCCATTTTATACCAGTGAGTACCTAACCCTGTAAAAGCTCTAAATAGACACTAAAAGTATCCTTTTGTTTCCAAAAACATATATAAATCATGGTTGAAAGTGGGCAAAATCCATGATATATCAACTCTCCCAGACTTATCCTTTTGCTTGTCCTCAAGCAAATAATAGAACATTGGTCTAGAAAAGGTTTGAAAGGCGGAAGCTCCTATAATTTTAAACTTAGAACCATCACCTCTTTACTTATTGCAAGCCACTTCAGATATCTATCAATCTCAGAAATACATTACACCATATCCTAACTTAGCAACCAAATTCAACTAGCCAACAACTTAATGATCCTGTTTGTCTATCCCCTCTGCCGATCTCATTTATGCATAAAATAAAGGTGTAGGCTTTACCTTGAGAGTATCGATCAAGGAACACTTGGATTCAACTCAAGCAAGTTTCAGGCATTCTCATTCTGGTTCCTTTTCTCCATTTATCTCCTTTCTCTGAATCCCAAACTTTCTTTTCTTTTATATCGATCCTAGTGAACAACTAATGTTCATCTTATTGATCTTTCTACCTTATTTTTGTAGCTCTTTCTGACAAAGTGTAGACGAATAGTGGGGTCATAGGTAATTTACCTCTCCCTCGCTTCCACAATGTGTGATCATTCCTTTGATTTATAATAGTGGGGTCATGGGTAATGTACCTCTCCCTCTGCCTCTCAGGAAATCATCTCAATCTTTTATTTTCTCTTTATGTGATGCCAAAGGAAGGAGAGAAAGAAACCAAAATTGTTGAGACTTTACCTTCCAGACTTGCATAAGGATTCCGATCCCTTGTATACCAAGCCCCAAGACAAGCAATAGATGTCAGGTTAGGTTGGAAATCAGCTTTGGTTCTTCCAGACATTTTCAACAAGTGTTGGCATAGCTGACAGGTGATCCGCTTTAGCATCTATAGTACCTTCTGTACTGACAAATCTAAGAGTGGTGCTAAGAAGTGGTTAGGTAACAAGTCTGAATCTATATGATCATTGCTTCCTTCTTAGTAAAACATATATATATATATATATATATATATATATATATATATATATATATATTTTGAGTAGTTTAAAAGGGGCATAAAATTGAAATAAAAATGAAATAAAAATAAAATGTTAGTAGATACCCCCCCCTCCCCCCGCAGACTTAAACAACACTGTTCCCAGTGTTATTTTGTTGAAGAGGTAAGATTAAAAATTAATGTAGCAAAAATAATCATGTTAGTAGGAAAAATCGTACCTATACCCTTCCATATCGATCGATACAAAGTGTGTTACGTCGATCGATATAGAAGTGACTTTGTCGATCGACATGAATCATGTTACGTCGATCGATATAGATTGCCTTCACCTATCGTGTAGTTAATCCATCAAACTCACCATTTATGAGTTATGTAACCCTATGTTAGCTATGTTAGACATTCTCAACACACACGAATAGTTAGATAATAAGTAATAGCAGGCATAGTCATGAAAAGTACGAATAAAAATCCTACAAGTCTGAAAATAAAAGTAAAAACATAATAGTACGAGATAAGGGATAGAAAGGAGCAAGTGAATCAGTCGTCACTGCTCTCGTCATCGACCTCGTCATCCTGATCAGGCTGGTGAGAGGGACCTGTTGAGGGGTCACTGGCTGAAGTGCTCGCTCGGCTCGAACAGCGGCATCTCGAGACACGGGACCAGATGGCGCGAAGAGCATCCAACACTCATCTCCTGAAGGCTCTCTCATCTCCAGCCTCGATCCCTGAGAGGTCGGGGAACTGGATCGGAGGTGCTGATGATGAAGCGTGAGAAGTAGCGGCGCTTCGAACTCCTGTATCTCGGCGTTGTGCTGCTGGGCCGAGCACTAGGCGCGGATCTGGCTGGAACCAAAGCCTGTCGAGGTTGCCCACAAAGGCAGTCGTCTCTGGATGAGGCAGAAGGAACTGGCGTAGACCAGCGGTAGTCCTCAAAGACCAATGCAGCTGCCTGTCCAACCACTGGCTGTTACGCAGATGCTCTGCGTTCATGTAGGCTCGAGAAGTGACTGTGGTGCCCTCATCAAAATGTATCCCACAGTGCTGGAAGATCGGCATCAGCAGACTCCCTACGGTCTCCTTCTTCCTCCCAGTGCCACAAGAGAAAGGCTTGGTCTTCAGGCTGACTAGATGCTCAGCGAAGACGGCACCCAAGTTGGGTGTGGCCATGTCGCGCTCCGGGTCCAAGTAGGTCAGATCGACTAGTCTGTCGAGTGCGTGGTACAGAAGTGTAAGCTCGTAGATCCTCACCTTGTTTGGCTCCATCTTGCAAAGCAGAGTGGATGCAAGGATCCGCATGAAGTATCGGAGAGTTGGGTGGCGGATGTCGGTCTGAAGCACTGAGGCTGAGCTCCAGTGGCCTGTGCCAAAGATCTCCCAGAAATCCTTAACCTGCGGGAAGGCGGATATAGTACTGGAGGTGGCTGTGGGGTTCCCAAACCCGTAGATCTCGCAGAGCTCGGGGACAGAGACATAGTAGCGGATGCCCCTACCAAAGAAGGAAAGAATACCATCGCCAGCAACACTCGATGGCTAGTTCTTGTACTCAAAGCGAATTGTGGCCATGAACTGCCGGATGAGCGAAGGGTACAGGTCATAGGATTGGGAGCCCATGGTCCCAAATTCGAGCTGGATGAGCATCTCGCCAAGATCTTTCTTGATCCCTAGACGTCGGACGGTGGCTGAGTTGATGAAACGAGTGGGCAAAACCTCCACGTCGAGCCATGCGTTGTAGAGCAGGCTGTTGTAGTTGTCCCATAAGTCGCTCATAGGATAGTGTAGGCACTTGGGGCTCTTAGCTGTGGCCCGCGGGTCAGTGAAACGCTGGTAGATCCGAATGGGTTCCCCATCCCCACGTGGCCAAGGGTCACACTCATCTTCTTTTTCCGAGGAGGAAGAAGATGACGGAGGGACTCCTCTGGAGGTGCTAGGTGCGTCGAGTCTCCGCTTGGTTCTCCTCTCACGTTGTGCGTCAGATACCATCTGCAAAAATCAAAACACGAGAGAGTCATTATACTGCACATTCGGTCGATATCGATCCATGTAAACCAATGGATATCGATCGATTTCGTGTTTTTTCGAATCCGACCACAAGTGCCTATCGATCGATAGCGTGAGACCGATATCGAGTCCCGAAACCTGCAAAAATCTCAACAACGCAAATCGCAATTTTATAGTGTAAATCCTAGTTCTAACACTCATAAACCTCTAATCTAACAATCCTAACAACTCTAATCGATTAAAAACAAACCTATCGACCGATTTCTAGGCAAAATTTGAGTTCAACCTTGTTCTCTTTAAAAATCTAAAAATCAAAGGATTATACCTTGAAGGATTTCGGATTTGAGAGTGAAACCGAGATAGGAGGGGAGTTTCGAATCGACTGAGGTAAAAAACGGTTAAGATCCGTGAAGAATCGAGAGAGAAAGAGAGGTTTGTGTGTTTCGGGGGCGATTTGCGATTGTGAGGGAAAGAGAGCCGCGTATCGACTTAAAAGGGGTTTGCCCTCGATATGTCCATATCGACCGATACAGATAGGTGTATATCGATCGATATGGCTCGATTAGACTGTTATGTTTACTAGTTTTGATGAAGGTTTAAATAATTAATAATGAAAACTGAAAATCTTAATTCTAAGAACATGATAAATTAAATCCTGATAGTGGGTTGCCTCCCACTCAGCGCTTATTTTAAGTCGTTTAGCTTGACTTATCCATTCGGTATCCTAGGTGGAGTTAGGCATACCTAACCGAAGGGGTTTATTATTTGGGGGTTTAACCCAATAGTGTTTCACTCGTTGGCCATTTACCGTAAATTCTTCTCCTTTCTCATTTATAAGTGTAACGGTTCCATTTGGTGGGGCCGCTGTGATAGTAAAAGGGCCAGACCAACAAGATCGAAGTTTTCCGGGAAATAAATTTAAACGAGAGTTATATAAGAGAACTTGATCATTCGGGACGAAATGTCAAGAAATAATGTGTTTGTCATGATAAGCTTTGGTTCTCTCTTTATAAAATTTTGAGTTCTGATTGGCCAGATGTCTTATTTCATCTAGTTCATTAAGCTGGACGAGTCTCTTTTCTGCAGATGATTTAATGTCAAAATTTAACAATTTAGTGGCCCAGGCTGCTTTATGCTCTAACTCAACAGGTAAGTGGCAAGATTTTCCGTAGAGTAAGTGAAATGGAGTTGTTCCTAGTGGTGTTTTAAAAGCGGTTCGGTAAGCCCAGAGTGCATTATCTAATTTCCTAGACCAATCCTTTCTTGTGGCTCCCACAGTCTTTTCTAGAATTTCTTTGATCTGTCTGTTAGAAACTTCGACTTGTTCACTTGTTTGCGGATGGTAAGGTGTTGCAACTCTATGGTGGACTCCATTCTTTTTGAGTAGATTCTCAAAAATTTTGTTGATGAAATGGGTTCCACCATCGCTTATAACTACTCGAGGAACTCCAAATCTTGGAAAAATGATGCTCTTGAAAAGTTTGATAACAACAGAGGCATCATTCGTGGGTGAGGCTATTGCTTCAACCCATTTGGAAACGTAATCGACAGCAACCAGAATGTATCGGTTTCCGTAAGAAGTAGGGAAAGGACCCATGAAGTCGATCCCCCAGCAATCAAAGACTTCTACTTCAAAAATGAATTTCTGTTCCATTTCATGTCTTTTGCTGATTTTTCCTCGTCGTTGGCATCTGTCGCCCTTGACGATAAAGGCATGAAACGTTGTGGAACATCGTAGGCCACCAAAATCCAGCTTGGAGAATTTTTGAAACTGTTCTAAAGGTCGCAAAATGTCCAGCGTATTCGGATCCATGGCAGTGATAAATGATATCTGAAATTTCAGTTTCAGCTACGCATCGTCGAAATATGCCGCCGACGCATTGTTTGTTAAGGTAAGGTTCGTCCCAATGATACCACCTTACTTCTCTGAAAAACTTCTTTGTGTCATAGTTTTTAAGTTCTCCAGGTTCGACATTTGCGGCAAGATAGTTTACTATGTCAGCGTACCAAGGTCTCTCGCTAAATCGCTTTTCCACAGCGTGCGTCTCGTGCTCAATATTTCCATTTTGGGGGATGTTATGTTTATCTGCGAGTGTTTGGCATGCCACAGTTGCGGTTGTGTCGATGGTGATCTTAAACGTGATGTTTCGTAAGTCAATATCGTCATTTCCATCGATCGACATGGTATCACTAGTATCAATCGATTCAACTGGTTGTTCATCGATTGATGTCAGGTCTCCGAAGTCAATGCCTTCAGTATCAACGGCTGATGCAAGTTCAGATGAGAGTTGTGTCTGGCCGATGAGTGATGAATCTGTGAAGTACACATTTTCAGTTGGTATGAAATCATTGATAGGGACTTCTTCGTCTACTCTGATCCGAGAAAGATGATCTGCGACACCATTGTCTACTTCCCTCTTATCCTTTAATTCCATATCGAATTCTCGGAGAAGGAGTATCCATCGGATAAGGTGCAGTTTCGCATCTTTCTTTTGCATTAGATATTTAATAGCGGCATGATCAGTGTGAACAATGACTTTCGAGCCCACTAGATAGTTACGGAATTTCTCGAAAGCGTATACTAATGCAAGTAGTTATTTCTCAGTTGTCCCATAGTTTCTCTGGGCGTCTTCCAGAGTTCATCTGGCGTAATAGATAGAATGTAGCTTTTTCTCTTTTCTTGCCCTAAAACCGCTCCTACAGCGAAATCGCTTGCATCGCACATTATTTGGAATGGAAGGTTCCAGTTGGGTGTCGAAATCCACTCACTGTCAAATAAATCGTAAAAAAGGAAACTTCGGGAAAACCCTAAGTTTCCAGAGGAACCGGCTATCTGCAGAGCCGCACAACGAAAAATAAGAAAACGATAACTTAGAATTTGAATGAAAATAAACGAAATAGAGAGCAAAGAGGTTCTTATTCCGAATCTGCATAGAACTGGTACAAAAGAGTAGCCGAAAAGCTTAAGAACGAAAACCCTAATTGAGACGCAGCTCGCTAACAGAAAAACGGAAATATTCCTAAATGCTAGTTTTGGTGGTGAGAGCTCTGAATTTCGTGTGTCGTTTCTGCCCTAGACCTCCTATTAATATACTCCTCGCCTTGGCAATCCGATCTTTCCATTTCGCCCAGATTTGACTAAATCGGGAATTTTCCATTCTTCTCGATCCTTCCTTTTCTTCCGCGGAAAACTTCTATTTCTCTTCAAACCTTCCTTTTATCTTTAAACTTGACTTTTATTTTCCTTCTGCGAGTAAACCGTCAAAACATTGTCAAATCTGCGGATTAGATTCCGTTGAAATCGCGAGATGAGTTTTATCGCGTTTTAGGTCCTTCCAGGCCGTTTTGCGATAAAAACCGTTTTCCGACTTTTTACGGGATCGTTTCCTGATCTGACGTCGTTTTTAATAAAATTCTCGAGTTAATCGCAAGGTCTTACGATTTACTCGACTTTTTATTAAAAACACGTTTTTTACGACTTACTCGGCGTTTTTATATTAAAAACGCGTTTTTTATGATTTCAACGAGAAATCTCGAATAAACCGTATAGTTAGGCAATGTCCGGTGTTTCGTTTAACCGTTGCCGTTTTATATGATTTCCTCGAGTTCATTCCGAGAAAACGAAGTTTTACGGTTTTTATCGTAAAACTCGAACGGTAAGTCGGATCGAGATGGAACGGTAAGTCGGATCGCGATGGAACGGGAGATATTTCGGCCGTGGTTTGAACGCGACCTTGTCGAAAGACGTAAGTTTCAAATCAGGAATGCGGGAAATCGAGACGCGGAGTGTCCGGGAAGTCTTTAGTTCGCCCATCGGCGAACTAGTCGAGCATGTCCTAGTTCGCCGATGGGCGAACTAGTTGCGACTAGTTCGCATTTTACGACTTTTTCGGTGTTTTGCGGTTTTTTTCGGTTTCGTAAAACGATTCTCGAGTTTTATAAAACGATCTTCGGATTTCATAAAACGACCTTCGAGTTTTATAAAACGATCTTCGAGTTTTATAAAACGATTTCTTGAGTTTTATGAAACGATTTCTCGAGTTTTATAAAACGATTTCTCAAGTTTTATAAAACGATCTTCGAGTTTTATAAAACGATTCTCGAGTTTTATAAAACGATTTCTCGAGTTTTATAAAACGATTTCTCGAGTTTTATAAAACGATTTCTCGAGTTTTATAAAACGATGTTCGAGTTTTATAAAACTATTCTCGAGTTTTATTAAACGATTTCTCGAGTTTTATAAAACGATCTTCGAGTTTTATAAAACAGTCTGCGAGTTTTATAAATGACTTTGAGTTTTATAAAACTATTCCTCGGGTTTTACAAAACTGTTCTTTTTGTATTTTCGCGGGGAGTTTTGGCTATTAATTCTGTCGTACCCATTTTGACCCCAACAGTTAGCCCCCCAGCTCGTAAGAATCGTGAGATTCTTGCGAGTGGATTGAGCTCATTTGGCGAGTTTGGCGGAATTAGGCGGAATTAGGCGGAACTTTAATGGCCAAGTCCAAAGGTGAATAGTAAAATTCTTCCCTATAAGTATATGGAGTAAAATTTTGAATTCTTTACTCCATCTTTTACAACTCTTTCAAGAAATTTTTCTCTCCACTTTCTCTGAAGATCTTCAAACATGTTTTCAGGAAGAAAAACTCGTTCCTCAACTAGTTCCAATTTTCACAATTCTGTGGGAACGAGTTCGCAGCCTCCAGCCTTGGCTTTGAAAGAAGAGTATTCGTCCCCGTTAGTCGATCCGGCGGATTTCGAGGCTTTTTGGGCGATCGGAGACAAGTCGGGGTCCGCTAGGCCTGGAACTTGGGTTCCAGCTTTGTCGGACGTCGATCAAATTTCCGGACGTCCGAGCTTGACGCTTTATAACAGCGTTGATTACATGCGTGAATTCTGCCGAGTCCCAGAGGCCGTTGAGTTTCGTTCCCCACTTGCCGGGGAGAGCGACGAGGATGCGCCCGATGGCTTTTTCACGTGTTACAACATTTTCTTGCAACAATGCCACCTATGGTTTCCGATTCCGGAAGTCATTGTGCATTTCCTTCACAGACTGGGACTGTCGATTAGTCAATTGACTCCTCCAAGTTTAAAGCAACTCGTCGGTCTTTTTACGCTAAGTTACGAGCAGGGAATCACCCTTACCGTCGATCATCTCGAGGGTTTGTTAAAGCCTACATGGCAATCGCGGAGGATCACTCTAAGCCCTCGTGATGAAGTTGTTACGGGCTGCTCAACGCCTTCTACTTCTTGGAAGAATAATTTCTTCTATGTTCGTATCGACGGTGCGTCGGTCGAGGAGGGTGGCATTCCGCTCTTTACGACCACGTGGGGTCGGAGAGGTATACGACTCGAATTCACACGAACCCTTATTATTATTATATATTTTTTTAAGACGACTTCCTGTTTTTCCGCAGTGACCAACCCTTTGCCTCCGCATCCCGCGGATCTTCCGGACATCACCATTTCTCTCAAACGTGGTGAAGTTGGTTGGTGCAGTTTTTCTCCGCAACGTGTCCGTCAAGCGGTTGCCCTCTTCCGATCTCGACGTTTTGCGGATTCTCCGATTTACGAGGAGGATCCGTTTATCAGAGAGTTCATTCCGCATGTTTCCTCGATGGGGAGTGGCAAATCTCGCTTCCGAAGGAATAAAAATCCGGTAATTGAAGACGATGACTCTGAGCGCGTGAATTCTCCTGATAACATCCTCAAGGATTTTCTTGATAGTCAGGTGGAAGATGGCTTCTGTACGAGGGCGGGCGGATCATCGACCTCCCATTTTCCGGACATTGACCATGATCAAGTTCCAGAGCTTACTAGGGGGTCTGAGATAGCAAAGGAGGTACGTGCGTTTATTGTTTTCTTTTTCGAGCAGTTTTTATGACATGGCTTAACTCTTCCCTTTGGTAGGGTTTCCTTATCATGAGCCGAGCCCTGGACAACCGTACTGCTGAGGCTCACCTTGCCGAGTTTCGAGCGAACATGGCCGAAAAGGAAGTTGCTCGTCTTCGGGCAGA